>PVKY010001212.1:0-34178 GCA_004027775.1 Bradypus variegatus
ACCTCTGGCCCCCACCCCCACCCCCACCCCTCACCTCTGACCCCCACCCTTCCTGCCACCCAGTCTCCCAGCCAAGCTCATCAATGGTGGCATCGCTGGGCTGATCGGGGTCACCTGCGTGTTCCCCATTGACCTGGCCAAGACGAGGCTGCAGAACCAGCAGAACGGCCAGGGCATGTACAGGAGCATGTGAGTGGGGCGGGGCGGGGGGGCAGCACTTGCACACGAGTGTGCGAGTGGGGGCAGGGCTCTCCCCCAGCTCTGCTCCTGTGCACCTCCCCCTTCAATGAAAAGGGAAACCAAGGGTAGACTGGAGACCCCGGTCAGGGCTGGGGGTTCACATTCTGCCTCACCCCCTCTCTTGACCGCAGGTCGGACTGCCTTGTGAAGACTATCCGCTCCGAGGGTTACTTCGGCATGTACCGGGGTGAGAATCCCCTGCCGGGACAGAGACCCCCCGCAGCCCGGGGGGAGTCAGGGCGGAGGCCTGGGGATGTCCAGCCTGCCCAGGCCAGCGGCCCCCTGGGTACTGGGGGAGGGGAGGTGGGTGGTGGGTGGGCGGCGACCCCTCACCCCACTCAGTGTGACAGCCAGGGCGGCAGGGTGTGCTGTGGACAGGTACACGCCCCCCCTCGGTGGCTGCAGTGTCCCCCCTGGAGCCCGGGGTGGGGAAGGGCCCCGTCTGTGTCTGGAGCGGGGGATAGGGTAGGAGGTGCCACCGCAAAGCAGCTTAGGGGACAATCCCT
This sequence comes from Bradypus variegatus, assembly GCA_004027775.1. Lineage (NCBI taxonomy): Eukaryota > Metazoa > Chordata > Mammalia > Pilosa > Bradypodidae > Bradypus > Bradypus variegatus. Next base: position 747 of record PVKY010001212.1, read on the forward strand.
GCGCCTGGATTTGCTGGACCCTATGCGGCCCCCCAGGCACCCACCCCGGCCCCCCTTCCCACTCAGGCCCGGTCCCACCATCCGCACCCGCAAGCAGGCTCATGGGGGCAGCTGCGTGCCCGGAGCCCAGTGCCATGCTGCTCCCTCCAGCCTGGCACTAGCCGGGCCCAAGTGGGTGAGAGGGCAAGAAGAGGCAGCCAAGGGGCACCTGGGGCTCCGCCGGGAGGCAGGTGCTGGCCCCCAGCCCGGCCCTGTGCCTGGCTACCACCCCCCAACCTGCACGTGCTCCCCAGGAGCCGCCGTGAACCTGACCCTCGTCACCCCTGAGAAGGCCATCAAGCTGGCCGCCAACGACTTCTTCCGTCACCACCTCTCCCAGGACGGGTGAGAGGCCGCTTGCTGCCCGGGGTGCGAGAGCGTGGGGGCGGCGTCCCTGGCAGATGCCAGTGGCCTTTGGCCCAGGGCAAAGGAAGCGGCTTGGCCCAGCCAGCCTCCACCGCCGGGCTCGAGGGCTCTGCCACCAGGGCCCTCCCCGGCCCCTGTCCCCCACCCCCCACCCCTGCGCAGAGGAGCCCGGCAGTGCTGACTCAGCCAGGCTCAGGCCCTGCTGCCCTTGGCCAGCAGCCTCCACCCCCCACGGAGGCTGGAATTTGGGGGGGACACTGACCAGCTTTCCCTTTCCATCAGAGTGTGGGCTGGAAGGGCTGCCCCTGCCTCAGGGCGTGCGGGACCCCCAGCTTCCATGTCTTTCAGTGCAGGGCACCCACCTGCCCTTCGGTCCCTGCCTGCAGGCCCAGTGCCCTCTGTGGCTTTGTGACCTGGGGGGGGCTGGGGGGGGCGTCCCAGCCTTGGGGTGGGGACTGCAGCCTTCACAGCCCCCCTCATACCCAGACACCGTGTGGCCCCCAGGGTGGACGTAGGGCCCCCCTTGTCCTCACTGTGCCCACCCCCTTCGGCCCAGAAAGAGGCTGAGCTTGCCCAGGGAGATGCTGGCTGGCTGCGGAGCAGGCACCTGCCAGGTCATTGTCACGACCCCCATGGAGATGCTCAAGATCCAGCTCCAGGACGCCGGCCGCCTAGGTGGGGCCGGGCGGGGCAGGGCAGGGGGCAGCCGGGCCCTCCCGCAGCAGGCACCACAGCCAGCCCACCGTCCCCTCTCTCCGCAGCCGCCCAGAGGAAGCTCCTGGCTGCCCAGGCCCAGCCCTCAGGCCCAGGAGGGGTGCCATGCTCGGCAGACGCCCCCCGGCCCACGGCCACCCAGCTGACCCGGGAGCTGCTGCGCAGCCGCGGCATCGCAGGCCTCTACAAGGGCCTGGGGGCCACGCTGCTCAGGTGGGCGGGGCCCGGCGGGGGGTGGGGGCCGGGGAGGGTGTGTGGCCCCACTGACCCCACTGACCCCGGCGTCTCTGCTGCCCTCCCACAGGGACGTGCCCTTCTCCATTGTCTACTTCCCGCTCTTTGCCAACCTGAACCAGCTGGGCCAGCCGGCGGCCGGGGAGAAGTCGCCCTTCTACGTGTCCTTCCTGGCGGGCTGCGTGGCCGGCAGTGCCGCCGCTGTGGCCGTCAACCCCTGCGACGGTCAGTGCAAGGGCCTGGGCTCCGGGCAGGCTCTGGAGGTGGGCAGGGGGCTCCCGCGGCTGACCCTGTGTGCCCCCGCAGTGGTGAAGACGCGGCTGCAGTCCCTCCAGCGCGGGGTCAATGAGGACACCTACTCTGGGTTTCTGGACTGTGCCAGGTTTGGGGGGAGAGGGAGGGAGTGAGGGGGCTGGAGGGCGGGCGTGGGGGGCTGGAGGGCCTGGGGTGCCCGCCTGACCCCTCTCCCCCCCACAGGAAGATCTGGCGGCATGAGGGCCCCGCAGCCTTCCTGAAAGGCGCCTACTGCCGCGCCCTGGTCATCGCCCCGCTGTTCGGCATCGCCCAGGTGGTCTACTTCCTGGGCCTCGGGGAGACCCTGCTGGGGCTGCTGCCAGGCCCCCAGGCCTGAGCCGGGAGGCTGCTCCTCCCCAGCCAGGCGTGCGCGGCCAGAGGGGCCTGGAGCAGGGGACAGCCTCCCTGCGTCCCCGCACCACCAGGAGGTGGGGAAGGGGTGCAGGGCCCCCGCCCCCATGTGGGACGCACCCCAGACCCCACAGGTTCTACCTGCACAACCACTGGGATCAATATCTTATTTATGTAGAAAATGCAGAAACCTTTACATTCCTGGAGCCGGCCCCCACCCAGCCTTGGCCCGAGGAACCCCAGGGACACTGAGGAACCCCAGGGACACTGAGGAATCCCAGGGACAGAGCTGGTCTCGGCTGGGGTCTCCGGGCCTGGGCTGGGTGGGCTGGACCCCCATCCCTCTGTCCCCCCGGCTCCCAGCTACCCGGGGACCACACAACCTATTTATTGTACCCGCCGAGCCCCAGTGGCGCTATCTGCCCGCCCCCTGCCCACCAGCTGCTCTCTTCGGCCAGGACTGGACACGCCTGCCCCCACCCCCACCCCCACCCCCAGTTGAGCCAGGAGCTCCAGGGGTGGGGGTCACACTGAGTTCTGACTCCCAGGTCCGTCAGGCCCCTGCCCCAGCTCCAGCTGAGGGTCCCAAGCGCGTGGGGGTGCATGTGCGTGTGTGCTCGAGTGTGTGTTGTGGGGAGCAGGTCGCCCACTTCGTCCTCACTGCCTGTCCTTCAGGGATGGGGTTGGGGGGCTGAGGCCCCACCCCCCCGGCCAGGCAGCGTGCGTGTGTGTGTTGCGTGCACCCAGGCTCGGCTGGCCTGGTCCAGGGGTCACCTCCCCAGCCTGGCCCCTTGGGGTGCCCCTGCAGCAGAGCCCTCTTCTGAGACCCCCCACCCTGGCCCGGGTTTGTCGGGAGGGCAGCTTTGAGGACCATTGTGGAGCCTGGGAGCCCGTGGGGTGGGGGGAGCAGGAGCCCCCTCTCGGCCCTCCAGGCCCCCCACCCCGGGCCTTGGCCCAGGCCCCCGACCACACCGCGGACAGCCCCTTCCCGCCCGCCCGGCGACGTGCTCGTGTTGGTGACCAGTCCCCACGTGTGGTGCTGCGGACCCCAGGCCCCTCCGCGGAGGCCCCTTCCCGGAGACACTACCCGGGGGTCTGGCCTGGCGCCTGTTCACGGTTGCCCCCGGAGCCGCCCCTCCCGTCGTTCCCGATCCTTGGAAGCTGCTGCTTACAGAATTATATTTTTTTTCTTTTGAAGAGTTTTAAGAGATTGTAACTTTTTGTGTCTTGTCACGTGAAATAAATAAATATTCTAAGTAGATGCTCCTGTCGGGACTCTGCTTGGGGTTGGGGTGGCAGAGGGCAGCCCCTGCCGTAGCCGGTCTCCCGGCTGCAGACCTCGCCCAGCCCGCGGCCCACAGGCGCCCCCAGTTGGCCTGGAGGGATCAGGCCCCCCAAGTGCGGCCGCGGCCCTGGGTGGGGTGCAGGAGGGCAGCCTCCCTCCGGGCCACCCGCCGAGCTGGGTCTGCACACCGGGACCCCCGGCTGGGGGGCACCGCCCCGGCTGCCCGGAGGACCCCATTGGCCGCCCGCCCCCGGCGCCAACGCCGTCCCGCCCCGGCCCCGCCCCCTCCCGACGCCCGGCCCCGCCCCCCGGCGCCCGCCCGGCCCCGCCCTGCGGCGGCGCGGGGCACTGTGGGAATCTCCTGAGTGCTCGCATCCTCGCCCGCGCGTCAGCCCGAGGGGAGCCCACAGCTGAGGTGGGCGCCGGCGGGGGCGGCGGGAGCTGAGGGGCGCGGGGCTCGGCGGGGGCCCGCGGCGGCTCCGCCTGGGGGTCACGGGGTGCGCGCTGGGGCTGCGGAGGGGGAGGGGACGGCGCGGGAGGTCAGCGGGCACCCCAGGTAAGTGGAGGGGCTGCGGGGTTGGGGGAGCTGGGCAGCCCTGCCCTTTGCACCCGGACCCGCGGCAGGGCCCCTGTCCAGGTAGGCAGTGGCTCGCTGGGGTGTGTGGGCGCGGCCGGGCCTGTCACCAGGACAGCCCCGGCAGGCTGTCACCTTCGGGTGACCTTCAGCCTGCTCAGTGTGCCTGGCCCAGGCGGGGTCCTGGCCGTGCCACCCCCCCACTGTCTCCCTCTCTCTGCGAGTGGGGGTGGGCAGAGGCAGCCAGTGCCCGGGTCTGGGGGGCTGGGCCCCAGTCCTCTCCCCACCCCTGTCCAGACCTTTCCCTGTGCCCCCAGGCCAGCCCAGTTGCGGGGATGTTGAGGGGACACAGGAGAAGTGAGTGGCCCAGACAGGTCCCTGCCCACTCAGGCTGGCGCCAGGCTCCCCTTGACCCCTCTCCCCCCCAAGGCAAATACAGCCCTGGGCAGAGGCTTGGGAAGGGCTCTCTGCCCTTGGGCTGGGAGGTGGGCCAGGCTGGTTTGGGGGAGGAGGCAGGAGCTGGGGGGCAGCGCACAGGCCCATCTCCCCTCCTGGGGAAACGCCCTCGGGGTTTTAGCACCCAGGACCCCATGGAGCCCAGTGGCCGGGCCTGCTCCCCCCCTGGACCCCCTCAGTGCTGGCCAGGCCGCAGCCTCCATGAAGCGGGGTCGCTGTCCCAGGGACCTGGTGGCCAGTCCTGCCTGTGCCCACTGGGGCTGCGGTCTGTCTGCCCTTGACCACAGACCCTCCCATCTCTCAGGGAAAAACGGGGCCCCCTGCCTCCAGCCAGTGTGAGGGTGCACCTGGCATGTTCACGAGCAGGAAACCAGGGCCCCAGCTGTGGGCTCACAGCACCTCCCTCTGGCTGGATGGCTTCCCAAGGAGCTTCAGGGACGGATGGACAGACAGAGGGCAGGCTGGAGCTGGAGACACAGTGCTGGGGGGCTGGCCAGGCAGGGGGACCCAGTGCCTTAGCCCTGCTGCCTCTCCCCGCAGGCCCTGGATAATGCCCAGGGGTGGGCAGCCCTGAGCCCCGCGCTGCAGCCCTTGCCTCCCAGCCATCCGCACGTGCCCCCTGCCAGCACCCGGCCATGGAGCCCCGAGGGAAGGCGGCCAGCAGCCCCAAGGCTGACCCCAAGGTGCCCCAGGCCCCGGCGGAGGCCGATGGGAAGGCCCCCATGGCGGCCAACGCGGAGCCCGGGAAGGAGGAGGCCCGAGCCGAGAAGCAGGAGCCGGCGGCCCCCAGCCCGACGCCCACCAAGAAGACCCCGGCCAAGGCGGACCCTGCCCTGCTCCACAACCACAGCAACCTGAAGCCCACCCCTGCCGCCCCCGGCAGCCCCGAGGCCACCCCTGAGTCCAAAGGCCCCGGGGACGGGGCCGAGGAGGACAAGGCCAGCCGCAAGGGCCCTGGGGCCCACAGTGCCTGCCCCTTCAAGAACTTGACACCCTTGCTGGTGGCTGGGGGTGTGGCTGTGGCGGCTGTGGCCCTGGTCCTTGGGGTGGCCTTCCTGGCCCGGAAGAAATGACGCCAGTGCCCGGGGAGTGGCCCGGAGCGGCTCGTGCATGCGGAAACCGCCCCCCATATCTCACGCTCGCCTGCGCCCGCACTGTGCCCTCGGGGAGCAGGCCTAGGGTTCACGGGGTGGGGGGGCGTCCTCCATGGATGTGCCAGCCCGGCCTGTGTGGGCCCATGGTACTCCCCGTGGGGGTCCCTGGGGGCTGGCCTTGGAAGGGCTGGAGGAGAGGTGGGTGGGCGGGGCTCTGAGCAGGACCCCCGGCCCTCCCCAGGTGTTACAGGGCACGGCTGGTTCTCGCTCCCATCTCTGCGCCTTCCTGCAGCCAGGGGGCTCTGTCAGGCTGGGTTGGCCCTCTCCCTGCTGCAGCTGTCCCGGGAGGCGGCGGGCACCCGGCAGGGTGGGGAGCAGAGACCCAGCACCCCTCCGTAGAGGGCACCTCCAGCCGCACAGCGTATCCACGCACTAACTCAGCACTGCTTGGCAGACGCCCCTGGTGGCCTCCTGCTTAGGGCCCAGCTTTGACCCGTGGCGGTGGGCACTGAGCCCCCACTGTGTCAGCCGGCTGCAGCGGAGGCCGAGCGTGAAATAAACGACGCTTCCCAAAGGCTGAACTGGCGTCCTCATGTGCTTTGGCCTCCTCGCCGGCCCCGTGCCACCTCCTGCCCTCGGGCCGGTGGGCTCCACACACAGCTGGCCTTCCCGGGGCTCTGACCCCGGTGGACCCCAGGGGCTGAGGGCTGGCAGGCGATCCCAGGCCCAGGCTGCCCACCCCAGGCCGTCCAGGGCTGGACGGGGGCAGAGCAAGGCGGGGTCGGGGTGGATGGCCTGGCCCACTCGGGCTGACCTCCAGGGAGGGCCCCTGTCTCCGTTCCCCCTCAGCAAGGAGCTCTCCCCTTCTCTGGAGGGGTTCAGAAGCAGCCATGGCGAGGGGCTTTCTTCCATCACTGCCCACGCATGGTTCAGGCCCCCCCACAGACCCCTGGCTGTTGGGGGGGACTGGGGGTGCTCCGGTGGGCTCTGTGACTACCCCCGGCTGACCACACCCTCCCCCAGGCCCTTGCACCATGTCCCAGGGCACAGCCAGTGTCCCTGCCAGCCCCTGCCTGGCACCCACCCCCAGGGTGTCCCTCGCCGTCTGGGCCCCCACGACCCAGGCCCAGACAAGTCCACACGGTGGCCCTGGGGTGGAAACATCCAAAGCAGGCCCTGCCCTCTCTGCCTGGACTTGCCCCCGACAGCCTCCTCCTGCTCTGCCTGCTGTGCCCACCGCCCTCCTCTGAACCCGGGAGGCCCTGCCCTGCCCTCACTGCCTGCTCCCGTCCTGAGCCCTGGCTCCATCCCACCTCCACCTCCTGGGGCTCCAGCCGGGCTCCCCTCGTCCACCGGAGCCTCTCTGCCTGGGATTCACGAGGGCTGGGGAGGGTCAGCGCGGGCTCTGGGGTCATCACAGGCTCCGGGATTAGGGTGGGCTCTGGGGTCAGCATGGGCTGCAGGGTCATCACAGGCTCCGGGGTCAGCTCTGGTCCCTGCTGGGCCGTGAGTCTGCCTTGCAAGGCCCTCACTGCACCCCCGACCTGCTGCCCTGCATCCCAGCCCCCTCCCTCCCCTCCCTCCCTCCTCCTCCTCCTCCTGTGTCCCCACCTGGTGCATGGGGATCACCCAGCTCAGAAGCCCCCTCCCCAGCCCCTCCCCAGACTCACACTGGGGGACAGACTGGGACCCGGAGTCGCCCAGGCCCTCCAGGTGTCCACGCCTGCCGTCCTCCCATCCTGCCGTCTGCCCCGTCCCGCCATCCAACCCAAGAGTCCTCTGAGCCCCACCGAGCCAGGGGGCTGGGGGGAGGACAGACCGTGGGGGAGGAGGCACTGACCTCGAAGACCATGGGGGCACGGGGAGGGGTTTCTCCACATCCTCGGTCTAGCGTCTTGGCCTTCGGGTCGCCTCTGGGGAGGGGACCAGGGCCCCTTCCCCAGGTCCACGCAGATGGCCATGGCTCCCGAGGGAAGGTGACCCTGCTGCCCACGGGCCACAGAGTGGAGCCTCCATCCCCAGGGCTTCCGGAAGGACACGCACAGAGCACGGCGGGGGGTGGCCAGCACCTCCAGACCACGTCCTCGGAAAGGTGGGAGCCAGTGGGAATGAGCCGGCGTCCACCGCAGACGAGGAAACAGAAACAAGGGCCTCCGTGGGATGGAGCCTTCTCCGGCCACAAAGCGGGGCGGGCAGGCACCTTGTGCTTCCAACTCCACGGAATGTCCAAGAAAGGGAGGTGATGGGGCTGGAAAGCAAGCAGCGGTCGCCAGGCTGGGGGGGAGGGGGTTGCTGATAAAAGCTGAAGGTTCCCAGATCTCCTTTCGGGGCCATGAGAAGTTTCCACAATCACCTGTGGCAAATTAAACGGGCCTGCTCTGCTGACCGGGGAGCTCGCGGACTCCTGCTGTGATTTTTTTTTTTTCCGTCTCTTTGTTAGTTTCTGAGAGGTTTCACCCTCCTTTCTTTCACCCTGTCAGTTAGGACGTTTGATTTTGCTATTCTCCATTTCCAACAGCTCTTTCTGGACAGCTTGCTGCCCCCCAAACATTTTAAAATCACACCTTCTGTTTCAAGAGTGTAATGTCTCACCTCTTGGCCAGGCAGGGCTCAGCTCCAGACTCAGAGAGGTTCCCATCAGCCCCACGGCGCTTCGGGTCAGACGTCTGTCATCGCACCTGTCCCCAGGTGGGGGGCCATGGCCAGAGGCTGAGCCTCCAGCTCCCCACCCCTCACTGCTGGCTCCAGCCCTTCTCTCCAGTTTTGCCGGCTTGTGCCTTAAAAAAACCCTTCCAGCTTCTGGTGGGCTCCTGGGGTGGCAGAGGTGACTGCAGCCATGTCCCCGACTTGGTCGATATGTCTGTGGCCACGTGGGCTGTTCCTCAGGTGACCCCTTGTACTGGTTTGAATATATTATGTCCCCCAGAAAAAGCCATATTCTTTGATGCAATCTTGTGGCGCAGACATATTAGTGGGGATTAAATTGGAACGTTTGGATTAGGTTGTTTGCATGGAAATGTGCCCCACCCAGCTGTGGGTGATAACTGATGAGATATTTCCATGGAGGCGTGGCCCCACCCATTCAGGGTGGGCCTTGATCAGTGGAGCCATGTAAATGAGCTGACAAACAGAAGGAACTCAGTGCAGCTGAGAGTGACATTTTGAAGAGGAGCTACAGCCAAGAAGGACTCTCTGAAGAATGCACAGGAGCTGCAGATGAGAGACAGTTTGAAAACAGACGTTGAAAGCAGACTTGCTCCAGGGAAGCTGAGAGAGGACAAATGTCCCAAGTGCAACTAAGAGTGACATTTTTGAGGAGCTGCAGCCTAGAGAGGAACGTCCTGGGAAAAAGCCATTTTGAAACCAGAACTTTGGAGCAGACACCAGCCACGTGCCTTCCCAGCTAACAGAGGTTTTCCGGACACCATCGGCCATCCTCCAGTGAAGGTACCAGATTGCTGGTGTGTTACCTTGGACATTTTATGGCCTTAAGACTGTAACTGTGTAACCAAATAAACCCCTTTCATAAAAGCTAATCCATCTCTGATGTTTTGCATTCTGGCAGCATTAGCAAACTAGAACACCCCTCATGCGAGATAGCAAGTCCCCCATTAACAGACATTGAGATTGTGTCAATGTTTCCCAACTTCAGACACAGCGGCCACTCACTGCCCGCAAGTCCACAGGCCAGCTCAGGGCACCCCACCCTCATCTGCCAAGGAGGGCAGCCGAAGAGCCCCGAGCAGGGAAAGATGGCATCTTCCGGTTGTTTCCATTTGCACTGGTCTGACGAGTGCCTTTCCAAGTTTCTTGGCCCTTTGGTTTTTTTAACTTTTAATCTGAAATAACTTCAAACCCACAGGACAGTCACAAAAATAAAAACCCCATATAGACAACTCCAACGTGCCCTCAACCCAGACATCCAAATCCACCAGTTTTAACATTTAGCTGCCTCTGTGGTGTCAATCTATCATCTACTGATCAATCTGTCTGGCTTCTGAACCTTGAAGCACGTTGCCACATCGTACTCCTTGAATGCATCATACTTCCAAGTCCGTTTTCTACAGATATCACTTATGTAACCACCAAAATGCACTTAACAAGTTCAAGAAACGCAACTTGGATATGGAGCTGTCTCTATTCCCATTTTTTCTGGCCCTTAGGGTTTTGCCATTTGTGCTTTTTCCTGGTTGTGTCCTTTGTCTGTTTCACTGTTGGATGCTGTCTCAGCATCCTGTGGCCGGTGCAGAGCAGGGCCACGCCACACACCCGGTGGCCTGAGGCCCAGGACGGACCCCCCAGCCCAGCACTGGAGGCCTGAGGCCCGAGGTCCGGGGGGCACGGTTGCCCCTGCTGCAGCCTCTCTGCGTGGCTGGGTGTCGGTGTCATGTCCTCTCGAGGACCCCGTCGTATCGGATCAGCCCCCATCCTAACTGCTCGCGTCTGCAAAGACCCTCTTTGCACACAGGGTCACCTTCCCGGGACCAGGGTCAGTACTTGACAGCCTGTGATGGATGGACTGCCCTCTCCTTATTGTGGGATTCTCTCTCGAGTTTGCAAGCAAAGCCTTTGCCGCTAGCGTGCAATTACCTGCACCGGCCATTGGCTCACCTTTCACCCATGGCATCTGGGTAGTAGACTTCCAAATCGTAATTTTATCAAACACGACCAGGGTTTCCTTTATCGTGTTGGCTTCTGGCGTCTTGTTTAAGCTTTGTTAGATCCTCCCATGTCACATTTAGGGCTTCAATCCTGGTGCTTACATTTTGTGTGTGGAGTAAGCTGGGTTTTAATTTTATTTATTTCCCATGAGGGGAGCGGCTGGCCTCAGCATCACGAATCGGACAGTCCCCCACCTCAAATGGTGAGCCGCCTCGGTGTTCCGCTACCCCATCCAGGCACCAACGCCACCTGCCTGCCTGGCCAGCTCGGGCCCCACCACAGGGCCCCGCGAGCCCCCGCCCCCGCCCTGCAGTCCCGTCCTCAGAGCCGCGCGCTGTCCTGGCTCCGTCCTGACCCCAGGGATCCTGGGTCCAGTCCTTGGAGCGCCACAGCCTGCTGAGGGTCTGCCTGGCCCGGGGGCCTGCGTCTGAGGCCTGCAGGGGAGCATCCGGGCCCTGGGCTTGAAGCCACCTCCGGCTACTTCCGTCTCCAACAGATCTTCCCGAGGACTGGCACTCTCTGCCCAGTCAGAAGTGGGGCTGCCCCTGGCACCCCCGTGCCCTTCTTCCCCTGAGAGAATCCTGTGGTGGCCAGGGCATGGCACTCAGGACAAGCTGTGGGAGGGCAAGCGGTGGCTCTCCCAAAGAGGGCGCTGGGCAGTCCCTCTGGTGCCTGTGGGCCTTGAGGGATGGATAGGAGTTTGATGGGCAGAGAAGAGGCTCCAGCATTTCAAGCTGGGGGGTGGGGAAGGGGCAGCAAGTACAAAAGCCTCAATCTCTGCAGGACAGCCTCGGAAAGGAGGAATTCGCCAGCCAAGGAAGCCGAGTGACCAGGAGACCGCAGACTCCCAGCCAAGGGGTCGGAAGAGGGGCTGGCCCTCCCAGCCCTGCCTGCAGGCCTGAAAGCCCCCAGGATGCCTCCCCACCTCCCAATCTTCCTTGGAGCTTTTGCCCAGCACGAGCGAGTTCCAGAGACAGAAAATGGGAACCCGAATTCCCTTTATTGACGAGTGAAGCATCCTGGGGACCACCACATCTTGTGCCCCAGGGGCCAAAACAAAGGTCAAGCCCAGGCTGAGGGTGTTGCTACTCCCTCCAGCTGAGCCCCTGGTGCCCAGCCCCCAAGACTCCCCTGCCCCGGGCACTCATCGTGGGATGCCCAGTTACTTCCACAGCATGTCGATGATACCTGGGGGCAGGTGCCGAGTCCACACCTCAGGCGTGACCCTGAGCAAGAGCCCGGGGAGGAGGCTCGAAGGGGCAGGGCGGGTCGGAGGGCAGGCCACCCAGTGCACTCCTGGACACGCCCCGCAGCCGTGAGACCCCTTCCCTAGATCTGCACCTTCCCAGGGAACAGGTGCCAGGTGTCCCCCGTGCTCTGCCCACTGCTCCCTCTGGTGCAGCCCTGCCAGGTGTGCCCTTCCCCTGGCCAGATGCCAGCCCCTAAGGCAGGGCCTGGGTGGCACCCCTCCTTGCCCTCCACCCCTCGCTGAGCTGGTGATGACACGGTGGGGGCTGCACAGGTGCACATGTCCCCCCCACAGACAAGCTGCTAGTGGAGCCCAAGGGCCAGGTGTGGCCTGCCAAGGCCTGGGCTGGGGGTGGGGGGCTTGGCCACGAGGAACCCTGGCCCTGGGTGGGTGCAGCCCCAGGGAGGGGCCCTGGAAGCCATCCACTGCCCTGCACCTTGGTGCCGACTGGGGGCAGGCAAGCAGCCGGATCCCCAGCTTACCTCCCTCCCAGGCTCCTCCAACGCCCAGGTCTGACACCCATGTATGTGCATGGGGGGCCCGCAGGGCTAGAAAACCTCTGCCCCGAGGCCTGCGTGTCTCGCTCTTTGGGCCCAGCCCTGCGACCTGCCTGGGGAGGGGTGGCCGGGGGCCCCTGACTGTCCCGCAGAGGAGGAGGGGGGCTTGGGTGGTCCCACACCACCAGGAGGGCCCCTCCAGCCCGCAGCCCCATGACCTCGGCGATCTTCGAGTCCCCGCCCCCACGCGGCGGTGGGAGTGCTCACCAAGCCAGAAGCGTCCCCATTTCGGGAAGTGACATCCCATCTGCCAGGAGCTCAAGCCAAAACTCCAGAGGCCCTGGATACCCCTCTGCCTCCTTCAAACTGTGGGAACCCCCCACCCCCCAACTGTGCCTCTGGCTCTGCTGCCCCCCCGGACGCCTGCTGCCCACCCCCCCAGGCCCTCCAGACCCCTTGCCCGGCAGGCCCCTGCCTGAGCCCCGGGGCCAGCCCTGCACTCGCAAGGCCATGCTCAGCCGCGGCCCGGCGCTGCCCGTGGAACCCCAACTGCCTGGCCCGGCTGCCCCAGGTCCCGCCGCCTCCCTCGGCGCCCCCCGCACCGGCCCGTGGGCGCCTCTGAGCTGCTCTGCCCGGCCTCGCCCCGCCCGTGGGGCTCCCCGGGGCGGCCCCCGGGGGTAGACGGCGCAGGCTGACTGCCCCCGTTGGGGGCCCCAGGGGGAGGGCGCAGGCTGACTGCCCCCGTTGGGGGCCCCCAGGGGGAGGCCGACCCCGGCCGGGACACCAAGCTGCGACCCTCTGCAGCCCCCGGACTCGGAGCCCGCGTTGTCTCGGGGAACCGGGGACGCGGCGCTCACGGTGGGACGAGGCGCGCAAGCACCACCCGAACCCGAACCCAGAACCGGAAACCCACCCGACCCCGACCTGGCGCCGGCGGAAGGAGCCGCGCGTGCGCCCAGAGCCGCTCAAGCCCCGCCCCCAGGCCGCCGCGCTACGTGCTGCGTCCTTCCGGCCCCCCCCGCGCCCCCTACCGAGCCCGGCGCCCCCCCACCGAGCCCGGCGCCCCGCGCCCCGCGCCCATGGCTGCCGAGCGGCTCCCTAGCCGACCCACCTGCCTGCTCGTGGCCAGCGGCGCCCCCGAAGGTGAGCCTCGGGCCGAGGGGCGCGGTGGGGACCCCGGGAGGCGGACGCTGGCCGGGGGGTCCCCGGCGCCCTGATGGGAGCTGCCCCTCCCGGCCGCCGCGTTCGCCGGGCGAGGGGCAGGGGGCGGGGGTCGAGGGGGCCCAGGGACTCGGGGAGCCTCTTCCGGGGTGTCCCCTCCGGACCCTGGAGGCTCCCGAGGCGGAGGCGGCGTCTCGGCCTTTGCGCCCGGGTCGAGCTCTTGTTCTGCGTGTGGGGGGAGCTGGCGCGGAGAGAAGCCCCCCAAGAACCCGGGAGGCGGGAGACCCCGAGAGGCCGGCGGTGCCGGGAGCTGCCCTGGCACGACGCGGGGCCGGGCCGGGAGGGCGGAGGCCGGGAGGGGGCCGGGCCCGGGGACGCAGACGGAGAGGGAGCGCGCCTGGTCTCCGAGTCGGCTGAGCCCGAGCTCTGAGGTTTTTGCTGCAGAACGTGAAGAAAGTCCACTCTTGGGGAATCAGATGACACGTTAGCACCTCGTTTGGGGGACGCAGCCAGTGCCAGCCCCCGCTTCCCAGTGCCGAGCTGCAGGTGGTCGTCCAACCCCCTCCCCAGGCATCTGCTCGGAACAGGGGTTCAGGCCATCAGCGCGGCGTTTCGGGGCGTAGTCTGCACCACGGGTGGGGTCGGCGGCTCCCAGGGAGACGGGGTTCAGGCAGGCTTCCTGGAAGAGAAGGCCTGGCGTCCTGGGGCTGGGGCCAGCATGCAGGGTGCAGAAGCTGCTGCTTCTCCAGTGCCTGGTTCCCTGGGCCTGCAAGCAGGAATGGGGAGTAGGCAGGCAGGCAGCTGGGGGCCGTGGGCCTGAGTAGGTGAGTCATGAGCCGAGCCAACCCCAGCCTGGCGGGAGGGCACCAGTGGGCAGGGTGGGCGATGCACAGGGGCAGAGCGCTGGCCAGGGGCTCCTGTCCCGTGGCCTCCCTGGGTGCCCACCCGAGGCTCGCAGCAGCCCTGAGGGCGGGGCCACACAGGGGGTGTCCGTTGGGGCCTGGGGGCCTTTGGGCTGCTCAGGTGCAGGCGAGGGAAGGTCAGCCCACCTGTCACAGCCAGCTGAGCCCGGTGGCCGCCATGCAGATGGCGCCCCTGAATTCATGGAGGGGTGGGGCAGGAACCTGGGTGGTGGTCCGTCCCCTGGGGCATGGGGCATTTGAGGCTGTGAGCAGCCACAGAGGGCGGGCGATAGGGTTTCCTGTACACTGGGGGCCACCCACCCTCGCCGTGCCATGCCGGCCCCGAGCAGCCCTGCCCCACCGTGCTGGCGTCTGGGTAGCCTCTCGTCTGCCTGGGCCCCGGGGGGTCAAGGCGCTGGGCTGGTGCCCACAGGATGCTCTGTCATGCAGGTGTGTCCGCGCAGTCCTTCTCGCAGTGCTTCGCGCTGGCTGGGGCCACCTTCAACCTGCAGGTGGCCACCCCTGGGGTAAGGCCCCCCTGAGCACAGGGCCCTCCTCTCCAGCACCTGAGGCTTGGGGCGAGGGATGGGGCTCAGCTGGGCAGCCCCCTCGCACCTCGAGCCCCCGCCGTGTAAGAGGCGCGTCTCCGAGCCTCTCCCCAGGGCTGAGGCCCTCGTGGTGGGGGTCCCAGGGCTGCCAGGCGAAGTCACTGCAGCTTTGCAGGCCGCGGTCTCCAAGGAGGGGACATTGCTGCCACCTTCCTGGGGAGGGGCAAGGTGGGGGCTCCTGTGCTGACCCCGGCCTCCGGCTCCCGCATCCCCAGGGGAAGGCCATGGACTTTGTGGACGTGAATGAGAGCAACACGCGCTGGGTCCAGGACTTCCGCCTCAAGTCCTACGCCAGCCCCGCCCGGCTCGAGTCCATCGACGGTGAGCCCACCGGGTCCTTGGGCCGGGGCCGCCACCCGGCTGTGCGTACCCTGAGGGGCAGGGCTGGGCGGGGGCCACGTGGAGACACAGAAGCCAGGGGCCTCCCGCAGACGGGTGACGGGTGTAAGGGGCCGGGAGGAGCCAGGCTGCTCCCATGGGGCGGGCTCCCCAGGACAGGGCCCTGGGCTGGTCGCCCCGAGGTGGCCGAGGCAGCTGTGATGGACGCGGGCCCCTCCCCAGGTGCCCGGTACCACGCCCTCCTGGTGCCCAGCTGCCCTGGGGCCCTGGCCGACCTGGCCAGCAGCGGCTCCCTGGCCCGCATCCTGCAGCACTTCCATGCCGAGAGCAGTAAGCGGGTGGTCCCAGGGATCTGGGGAGATCTGGGGTGTGGGCTCAGGCACCCGGGCCTTGGAGTGGGGCGGCAGCTGTGGCGGGTGCAGATACGAGCGCTGAAATCACTGAGTCCTGTGCCATCCAGACATGTCCTTCCGTTGCCCCTTGGCCGTGCCCCCTGTAGCCGTGCACCCATGCCCCTTCCCGGCCCTGCACCCGCCCTGCTGGTTCCCATGGAGGAGGCGCTGACCCTTACACGAGCTCAGCCCCCTGCAGCTGCCAGCAGCTTCCCGGCTTCGTTCTCGTGGGAGTGCTCTATGCCCAGCGGAGCTTGAGGCCGTGCCATAGGCACCGGCCTGCACCCCGGCTCGGGTCGCTCGCTGAGGGACGGCCCTCCCCCGACGCGGCCGCCACAGGCTCGGGTGCCCCCACCCCACCCCGTGCCACAGGCTTTTGCTTGCTGCAGCCCTTGGGGGAGCACGTTCCTGGGGAGCCTTCGCTTCAGGCCAGCCCCTCGCAGTGGATGGACGACATTTGTTTAGTTTCGGGGCCTGGGGCCATCCCTGAGTGTCACTGGAGTCCAGAGAGCCTGTGTGACATTGACGGTGTGCCCTTCTCAGCCACTGAAGCCTGGTTCTACAGCCACAGTCGGGCGTTTCCCAGGACCTGCCCAGGCTGGGTGGGCTGTGGGGAGGGGGTGGGGGCTGCACACTCGCTGCTGGGGGACGTGTCCTCATGGCATGGGGTGTGCGCTGGCATCGGGGAGGGTGAGCTCTGCTGGCGGGCTGTGGGGGGTCCAGGGCCTTTCATGCTCTGCTGTGTGTGGTGGGGGCGTCGGCGGGGGGGTCCGGCCCTCAGCCCACCTTCCCGCACCGCCCTCAGAGCCCATCTGTGCCATCGGCCATGGCGTTGCTGCACTCTGCTGTGCCACTGGCGAGGACGGTTCCTGGGTGTTTCGCAGCTACAGCCTGACGGGGGTGAGTGCCTCACCCGGGGGGGGATGGCGTGGGGGGTGGGCACCACACCCTCTCACCCGTCTTCCCCTCTGAAGTGCGTCCCCCAGGATTGGGGCTCAGGTGGGCTCGGCTGGGCTACGATGCCCTGTGGGGAGCCTGCGGGGGGGCCGTGGCGTCAGCCCATGTCCCTGAGCCCACTGTGGAGGGGAGGGCAGTGGCTGGTGCATGGCCTGGGGGGCAGGTGGGGCGGGGCCTTCAGGGGTCGCATGTGGGTCGGGACGTGGAAGGGGTGGGAGTAGCAGGATGGGCTGCTGGGACGGAGGACGGCCCGGGACGCTCCCGCCTCTGGTGGATGCCCAGAAAGCACGGGGTGGGGGGCACCCAGCCGGCGGGAGGGGCAGAGCGGGCTGTGGGGCTGGACTGGGCGCCTGGCGGCACAAGGGGTGAGAGCTGGCTGGAGGGTGCAGGAGAGGACCCAGGGAGGGGATCGGGGCAGGGGATGGGGAGCCTCTGAGGCCCCCCAAGGGTCTCGGCTTCCTTGACCAGGACCCCCAGGGCCGTCCATGTGGGGGACATTACTGGGGCCTGGGGCAGGCTCCGTGTATTTGTGCAGTCGCCGCCCCCCAGGGTGTCCTCCTTTGTGACCCCCAGCCTTGCCATCTTATGACTTACTGCTGACCAGCGGGGGTGCCCAGTCCCTGGCTGCTGGCCTGTCGTTTTCCTGGCTGCCCCTGCGCCCTGATGCCGGGGCTGGCGGGGCCAGCGCCTCCACTGTGGCCTGTCCCTGAAACACACCCCCCTCGGGTTTGGACCTGCTGACCCGGGATGGGGTCTGCCCGCGGTGGGGGCTGGGGTGGGATCGGCGGGGCCAGCCTGTGCCCCCCTCCGCAGCCCTCCGTGTACGAGCTGGTCCGGGCCCCCGGCTTCGCGCGCCTGCCCCTGGTTGTGGAGGACTTCGTCAAGGACGCGGGCGCCAGCTTCAGCGGTGAGTCCCGGAGGGCGGGGTCTGGGGAGCCCGTGCGGGTCCCGGAGGTGGGAGTGGGGCTCTGGGGCCGTGGGGGGTGGGCGCAGCTGAGGCCCGGCCCCTGGTCCCGCAGCCAGCGTGCCCGGCGCGGTGCACGTGGTCCTGGACCGCCACCTGGTCACCGGCCAGAACGCCAGCTCCACCGGCCCCGCGGTGCAGAACCTGCTCTTCCTCTGCGGCGGCAGGTGGGCGGGGCGGGGGCGGGGCCGGGCGGCAGGTGGGCGGGGCTGCGGAGGGGCGGGACGCCGGGCTGAGCCTGGAGCGAGTGTCTGTCCCGCAGGAAATGAGGCCTGGAGCCCTGGAACCCTGAGCAGGCCCGGGTGTCCACAGAGGCCGCAGACGCCAGACCGCTGCCCTCCCTCCGGCTGGTGGGGTTTGTGAGAGCCCGAGAGTGACTTGGGGAATTGCTGGAGCCCCTGCGCTGCCTGAAGGGATGTCAGCCAGGGAGGGGCCGAGCCCTGCCCCCCTTCCTCCTGCCCGGGAGGCCGAGGTCCGCCGAGCGGCCTGGAGCCTCCTGAGTGAGCCTCATGTCGGGGGCGGCCAGCAGGACCCGTGCTCGGGGGAGGGGTGCCATTTCACAGTGGGGAGTCAAGGGGAGGTCAGCCTTGAGGGGAAGGCAGAGCTGGCTGGCACTTGCTCCCCGCTTTCCCTCCGTTGATGGCAACAGACAGTTTTCAGGGGCCACCCCAGGCTGGCCCCAAACCAGCTGCCGTGGCTGCACCCTCAGGAAATCTCTTCTCTCTGGCCCAGCGTGTGGTTTCATGGAGTGCAGGGGCCCCAGGGCAGGTGCACTTGAACCCCACTTTCCCCCTCAGCATTAAACATGAAGTTCTCTGCAAGATGGTACAGCTCGCCTGGCTCTGGGTTGTGTGGGGTGAAGATAGATGCAGGGTCCACGGGGGAGAGGATGAGCCCCTGCGCCCCTCGGGGTGGGATGGGGTTGGCGTGGTGAGTATGGGTTGTGGCTGGGGGTCATCCCAGCTCAGAGGGGGCAGCTGTCAGGCTCTCGGGGTCTGGGCTGTCTCCCTTCCACCTCCCACTGCCTCCTGGAGCTTCTTAGACTCTTCGTTCCTGCACCTTCCCAAGCCCTCCCCACCTTGGCCTGGCTTTCCCTGGAAGCTGGGGCCCCTCAGCAATAAAACTGGAAGGAAGTGAGATGTCCCACGCCCCCCCGGCAGGACTCTCCTCTCAGCCTGCGTTTCTTGGCTGGCCAGGGGGTGGGGTGGCTCCATCCCCTCTGTGTTTGGGGTCCCTCCTGCTGCTGCCATGCTCCAGGGGCCCCTGGCCAGCCCCCCAGCCTGCTGTCACCCTGTGCCTGGTGGTGTCCCCACGAGTCTGTTTTCTGAGTGGGTCTTGGGATCTGTATGAAGAGCTGCTGCCCTGGCCGAGCACTTCTGACCTGCAGGGGCTGCGTCCTGTGATCCCATCACTTGGAGGGCTGGGGGGGCATGGGCAGGGCCTGGAGGGGCTCCTGAGGGTCGGCAGGGCCCATGGGGGGGGGCTACACCCGAGGTGGGGGCTTCATTGACATAGAGCGAATGGTGGCAGCGTCTAGGCCACAGCCCCAAGGTGGTTGCGACCCCAGCAGCCACCCGTGTGGGGGGGGAACGCAATGTGGCCGATGTGCAGCAGGTTTGGTGCTGATCCACCGCGTGGGTGAACCTCGAAGACACTACTGAGCAAAAGCTGGGTGTGGAAGGGCATGCACCGAGCCACTTCATTGATGTGGAACGTCTCAAGGCAGGAAGGGACCAGCGGGAGCCGCAGACGGGGATGGTTGAGGGGACGGTGGGCAAGGACCGAGGACACGGAACTGCACCTGAGGCTGAGGTGGCACACACGGTCACCCGTGGTCAGGCTGGGGCTGCGGCTGTGCCAGCCTAAGCATGTGGCGTGTCCTGCGCCGGGGGGCACTGCCTATATCCCAGGTGGGGTTGGAAAAGGAGCTGGCGCAGTCCCCAGCCTCGGGGGACCCACTGCTCTGTGTACCCTGGGAGCCCCAGTGCGCACCCTGGACCCACAGACAGGGCTTTCCAACACTGTCCCCCGAGCCCGGCCCCACCCTTGGACCCGAGGTGGCTGTCACCCTAACCCAGACCCTCTGTCTTCCTTGGGGGCTTGCAGTCCCAGGCCCTGCTCCCAGGTGGGCTGCTTGGCGCTCAGCCGCCCCCATCGAGCCGCCCTCCCTGCCGGCCCTCGGCAGCACAGCAGCCTTGAAGAGCTGTTTGGCCCTGCACCTGACCTGGCCATGCTCGGGCCCCAGACTCTGTGCCGGTCGGGACTGATGCTGCCAGGCGGTGATGTGCCCACCCGCAGGACTGGCACCACTGGGGCCTGCCAGGGAGGGTCACAGGGCCCCAGGGTCCAGCTGCCCCCAGTCTCCACCTCACACGGGGGTGGCGTGTCTGAGGGCCCACCGCCACCCTGCCCCAGGGGCCTGGCAGGCGGTGAGGGGCTCGTGACCCCCGTCCTTCAGCTCTTGGCTAAGAGCTGAGCAGGGACAGCAAGTTGAAATGTAGCCCAGGAAAGTGCTTTAATGTGTTAAGACAAAATTTTACATAAAAATCAGAAATCTGTGATCTGTTCCTCTTCCGATTAGTACAAAATGCGAGGGTCACTGCGAAGCAAGGGCGGCCAGACCCGACCTGGGGCACGGTGCCCACTGCGCTACTTCCCGTTCTCGGTGCTGAACATCCGCTCCTGGAAGCAGACGCCATGTGGGCCGGACAGCCGGGCGAGCACCCAGCCCCCGGCCCGCTGCCCCACGACCCCGACCCGCGCCCCACCGGCTGCACACCCACCTCCAGCACCCGCTCCAGCTTCACGGCGTCCGCGGCGAACTTGCGGATCCCGTCTGAGAGCTTCTCCACGGCCATCTGGTCCTCGTTGTGCAGCCAGCGGAAGGCCTTCTCGTCCAGGTGGGCCCTCTCCAGGTCGCTGGCCTGGGCTGGGCGACAGAGCCAGGCCTCAGCCGCCTGGTGCCGCGACCCCGCCCGTGGCACCCCCCACGCACTCACCCGCCTTGGCCGAGAGCACCGGCGAGAGCTTGGAGCCGTCCCTGAGGAGCTCCCCGAGGAGCTTGGGCGCGATGGTGAGGAAGTCACAGCCGGCCAGTGCCTTGATCTCACCCGTGTTGCGGAAGGAGGCGCCCATGATGATGGTCTTGTAGCCGAACTTCTTGTAGTAGTTGTAGATTTTGGTGACGCTCTTCACCCCTGGGAGGAGACCATGGTGTCCCCAGGACGCCCTGCACACCACTGTGCCCAGCACCCCAGGTCCTGCCTCTGTGGGGCCCCGTCGGCCGTGAGGGCAGGCTCACCAGGGTCCTCCAGGGGCTCATACACCTTCTTGTCGGTGTTCGCCACGTGCCAGTCGAGGATGCGCCCCACGAAGGGGGAGATGAGCGTCACGCCCGCCTCGGCGCAGGCCACGGCCTGGGCGAAGGAGAAGAGCAGCGTCATGTTGCAGTGGATGCCGTGCTGCTCCTCGAGCTCCCTGCGGGGACGGGACGGGCCGTGAGCAGGCGTCAGGGCCGCAGGGCTGCAAGTGGGGGCAGGAGCACCCCCGGAGAGAGGGCAGGGCGTTTTAACAGCACAGTGTTCATGTTTAAACGTGGAGGAAACATTGGGTCCTCTGTGGATACAGGGCAGGAGGACGGGGGGCTGGAATTCTCTTCACCAAACCCCCCGGGACAGGGAAAGAGCTGTGTCCTGTGTGTGAGTGGCCTGGGCACCGGGGGGGATGTGGACACCGTGCCCTGCCCCCACCTGCTGCTGGCCCCCAGCCTCCCCACCCCCAGCAGGGGTTCTGAGCCCCCACCCGGTCCAGCTCAGGGACTGATCCCTGAGCAAAAGGTGAGGCTACTGCCCATCCCGAGGCCACAGGGGAGGGATGGGGTGCAGACTGGGTGCCCTGCTGCAGGCACCGCAGGGACAGCAAGGGACAGGCTGGCTGGTCCTCCAAGGGGCAGGCCCACTACCGTATCCCCAGCGGCTCCTTTGCCACAGCCGACGGTGGGCCGAGCACCCACCAGCTCTGATGAGGTTCAAAGCACTGACACGGGCTGCAGTGCAGAGGGACCGTGACGGGGTCACCCAAAGGCCACGCCCTGCGTGATGCCACCTGTGTGGAAAGGGCCGGGGGCCGGAAGTGGGGAATGACCACTAAGGGCACAGGTTCCCTTCTGGGGGTGCTGGGATGCCATGCAACAGACTCTGCTGGCGGTCTCGGGACTCAGTGGCTGGAGAACACCGGAGCACGTGCTCAAAGGGCTGATTTTACAGTGTGGATCACACCTCAGAGGGAGGGGGCCGTGAGCTGCAGACCTGCTGCTTCCCAGCAAGAACATCTGGGGCTTTACTTTGTATTTTTTTTTTTTGTTTTCACACTGGACCTATATTTTGTATGAAAATAACTTTCTGTGCCTGAAATTTATATACACACTGACAAGGACGAGGACCGAAAAGACAAACGAAAGCTGCTGGGGCGTCACCTGAGGACGCCCCTCTCCTGGGGGAGGCAGTGAGACGGCACGTGGGGGACGCCTGCTGGGTGCAGAGGGGCCCACTCACCCCCTGCCCCCTCCTCCAGCGTGTGCCCCTCACGATGTCCGGGCTCCCCTGCCCTGGGAGCGGAGGGAGGGTCTCCAACTTACTTCCCAGCCTGGATCCCTTCCCACGTGGACGACAGCTTTATAAGGATTCGGTCCTTGCTGACCCCGGCCTCTTTGTAGAGCTCGATGAGACGTGTGGCCTGAGCCACCATCCCGTCCTTGTCAAAGGAGAGCCTGGCCAGGGGAAAGGGGATGCCTGCACAAGCCCACCAGGACACCACCGGGGGGCCCAGAGCCACCAGCCGTGCGCAGGGTCTCCACATGCCCTTTGCCCGCAGGCCTCCCACACACGCCGGATGCTGTGGGAAGGGTGGGGCCTGCTCAGGGCGGGCCCTCCTCGGTAGGACTGGGGAGGACGCTCACTCCAACGCGCCCCGTAGTGGGGGTCCCAGGGGAAGGCTGCAGCTGTGCAGGGCACCCCTGCAGCCCCAGCCCTGCCACCCGTCCCCAGGCCGCCCGCCCAGTACCGGGCATCAACTTCTGTGGACACACGCCCAGGGATTTTCTTTAGTATTTCTGCTCCAAATAACACGTAAAGTTTATCAATAGCATTCTTAATCTGTTCCTCTTGTGATCTGAAATTCAAGGGAGAAAAAAAAAAGATGTAAGTGCACACAATTCTACAAATTCTTTACTTGTCAGTTTCTTTCCTTCTACCTTTGGCATTTCCAAAAAATGACCTGACCCTTTTCATCACCATGTGGAATGAGACCGTCCAGGGCTGTCCCCCAGAGAAGCAACGGCAGGAAGAAACACCTTCCTCAAAGCTCCAGAAAACAATGCAAGGACTGCAGGGCGGGCAACCATCAAGAGAAAGGCAAGTTTTGCTTCCTGGAGTAATGAAGATATTCTCAAATCGGCTGTGGTGATAAATGCACAACTGTGTGACAATATCATGAGCCGCTGGTTGTACACTTTGGATGGACTATATGGTGCGTGAATATCTCAGTAAAATTGCATTTTTAAAAAATGGTAGGATCTTAAATTCAGCAAAGCTGCAGGTAGAACATAAACAAGCAGAGAAGTCAATTAGATTTCTATAAACCAATAATAAACAATCAGATTAAGAAATCAAGAAAATAATTCCATTTATAGTATCTAAAAGAATAAAATATCTAGGTGTGCCTGTCTGGATGTATTATGTGCCCCAAAATGACATGTTCTTTGATGCAGTCTTGTGGGGGCAGACGTATTTAGTCTTGATTAGGTTGGATAATTTAGAGTAGGCTGTTTCCATGGAGATGTGACCCACCCGACTGTAGGAAATGACTTTGATTAGATCATTTCCATGGAGGTGTGGCTCTGCCCATTCAGGACAGGTCTTAATTAAATCACTGGAGCCCTATAGGAGCTCAGACAGAAGGAGCTCAGTGCTGCAGCCAAGAGAGATATTTTGAAGATGGCCATTGAAAGTAGAGTTTTGCTACTCCAGAGTTTGCCTGGGAGAAATGAAGAGAACACCCGCAGATGCCAGAAACTAAGAGAATACCCGCAGAGAAACGTCCTGGGAGAAAGCCATTTTGAAACACAATCTGGGAGCAAAGGAAGACGACGCCAGCCACGTGCCTTCCCAGACAACAGAGATGTTCCAGACGTCATTGGCCATCCTTCTGTGAAGGTGCCTGTTGCTGACGCCTTAGCTTGGACACTTGTATGGCCTTAAGACTAACTTTGTAACCAAATAAATCCCCTTTATAAAAGCCAACCCATTTCTGGTGTTTTGCATAAAGCAGCTTTAGCAAACCAGAACACTAGAAATAAATGTAATTAAGGAGATAAAAGACTGGTATATTGAAAACTAAAAAAAAATTGCTGAAAGACAGTAAAGATACTTAAAAAAAAGTAAAGATATCCCATGTTCAAGGATTGGAAGATTAAATATTGTTGTTTTTAATGTTTATTTTACTGAGATATATTCACATACCACGCAGTCATACAAAACAAAGCATACATTCGACTGTTTTCAGTTCCATTACATAGTTGTACATTCATCACCTAAATCAATCCCTGACACCTTCATTAGCACACACAAAAATAACAATAATAATAATTAAAGTAAAAAAGAACACTTGGTGCCTCTGTTTGTTTGTTTGTTTCCTTCTCCCATTTTTCTACTCATCCATCCATAAACTAGACAAAGGGTATTGTGGTCCTTATGGCTTTCCCATTCCCCT
The DNA here is from genome assembly GCA_004027775.1 of Bradypus variegatus. Classification (NCBI taxonomy): domain Eukaryota; kingdom Metazoa; phylum Chordata; class Mammalia; order Pilosa; family Bradypodidae; genus Bradypus; species Bradypus variegatus. Next base: position 24,653 of record PVKY010001212.1, read on the forward strand.
TGTCACCCCTCATAAGCTACATTTTTATATAATTGTCTTCAAGATTCATGGGTTCTGGGTTGCAGTCTGATAGTTTCAGGTGTCTACCACCAGCTACCCCACTTCATTAGAACCTAAAGGGGGTTGTCTATATTGTGCATGGCTCCTTTTGGAATCTCTCTGCCACTGAAGCTTATTTCATCTCCTTTCACATCCCCCTTTTGGTCAAGAAGATGTTCTCCATCCCACGATGCTGGGTCTACATTCCTCCCCGGGAGTCATAGTCCACATTGCCAGGGAGAGTCACTCCCCTGGGTGTCTGATCCCACGTGGTGGGAAGGGCAGTGATTTCACCCTTCAAGTTGGCTTAGGTAAAGAGAGAGGGACACATCGGAGCAACAAAGAGGCATCCGGGAGGAGGCTCTCAGGCACAATTATAGGGAGGCCTAGCCTCTCCTCTGCAGCAACAGAAGACTAAATATTGTTAAGATGTCAATACTGTCTAAGTGAAAAATCAAATTCAATGCAATCCTTATAAACATTCTAGCATCCTTTTTTGCAGGAGTACAAAAGCTGATCCTCAAATTCAGGAGCCCTGAACAGCCAAAGCAATGCTGAAGAAGAAAAACAGAGTAGGACTCACACTTAACAGATTAAAAAACTTACTACAAAGCTACACTAATGAAAAGGGCATGTTCCTTGTTACGGACGGACACACAGACCAATGGAATAGAACTGAGAGTCCACAGTTACACCCACACATCTCTGGCCGGTGGATTTTCAACGAGGCTCCCAAGCCCACTCAAGGGGGAAAGAACAGTCTCTCCTACCAGGGTCCCTGGGAGAACTGGGAATCCACAGACGAAAGAATGGAGGCAGAGCCCTACCTCACACCACATACCAACATTATTTAAAAAAGGATCCACAACCTAAATATAAAAGCTAATACTATAAAACTCTTACATGAGAACACAGGGCCATGGCGCTGCCCAGAACATCCTCTCTGCATCTACCAGCACTGCCAAGGTGGTGGCAAGGCCGTCCCGGAGCTGAAGGGGAAGACTGCTGGCCTGGCCTTCTGCGTCCCCACCCCCAGTGTCGCTGTCATGGGTCTGACCTGCCAACTGGAGAGAGCAGCCAAATACGATGACTTCAAGAAGGTGCTGCGGCAGGTGCTGGAGGCCCCCTAAAGGGCATCCTGGGTGACACTGAGGACCAGGTAGTCTCTGACTAACAGTGACACCCACTCTTCCACCCCTGGCGCGGGGGCTGGTGTTGCCCTCGACAGCCATTCATCTAGGTCACTTCCTGGTATGACAATGAACTCAGCTACAGCAACAGGGTGGGGACCTTCCAGTCCACATGGCTTCCGAGCAGTCAGAGCCCCTGGACCACCAGCCCCAGCGACTGCACGAGAGGGAGAGAGGCTGTCAGCTGCTGGGCGCCCCAGCCCCACCACCGTCCCCAGCACTGAGCCTCGGCCGTCCCCCACAGCTTCCTTCCCAGACCCCGAAGAGGGGAGGGGCTGAGAGCCCAAGCTCGTCACGCACCACCAGCAAAGGGCACTGTACCCAGCCATACAGAGAAATCGCACTGCACACCCAGGGCACGAAACAGGTGCACAGGACCCGAGAAGATGTGAATGAACACGGGCTGTGCTAGAAGACAATGGTGAGCTGGGCCTGATGCTGAAGCCAATCAACAGTAAAACCACGGGCCAGAGAGGATGCCACTTGCAGAGCTGGCACATCAAACTAATCAATGCCTAGACACTGGCAAAAAATTACAAGCCATACTATACTGAGAAAGAGGAAGATATGGCCCAGTCAAGGGAACAAACGTAAACTTAAGAGGAAATGCAGACTTTGGAACAACTAATCAAAGAAGTTCAAACAAATCTCTTAAATCATTTCAGCTAGATGAAGGAAAATATGGATAGAGAACAAAAGCTATTAAGAAGACAATGTGTAAACAAAAAGAATTATAAATTTAAAAAAAACACAAATTATGAGGATGAAAAACACAATAGTGGAGATTAAAAATATATTAGAGGCATACAATGGCAGATGTGAACAGACAGAAGGAAAAATCTGCAAACTAAAAAACAAGATAATCAAAATCAGAGTCAAAAGAAAAGTCAGAGGAAAGACTAGGAAAAATTGGGCAGTGTCTCAGAGATTTGAATGACAGCACAAAGCACACAAACATTTGTGTCATAGATGTCCCAGAAGGAGAAAGGAATGGAAAAGGGGCAGAAAGAATATGTGAGGAAATAATGGCCAAAAAATTTCACAACTCTTCCAAGACACAAACATACACGTCCAAGAAACACATGTACTCCAAACAGAATGAAAACTAATGGACCCACTCCAAGACACACACTAATCAGAATGTCCAATGCCAAAGATGAAGAGAGAATCGTGAAAGAAGCAAGAAAAGGGCAATTTATCACATACAAGGGGTCCTCGGTAAGACCAAGTGCTGATTTCTCATCAGAAACCGTGGAGGCATGAAGGCAGTGGTTTAATATATTTAAGGTGCTGAAAGAGAAAAACTGCAGATGAAAATTCTTTATCTGGAAGCCTGTCCTTCAGAAACGAGGGAGAGTTTAAGACATTCACAGGTAAACAGAAGCTGAGAGAGTTTGTGAACAAGAGACCTGCCCTATAAGAATTACTACAGGGAGTTCTGCAGGCTGAAAGGAAAAGAGAAGGGAGGCTTGGAGTAGCGTAAAGAAGCAAAGATCTTCAGTAAAGGTAACTAAAAGGGTCAACACAAACCCCAATAGTACTGCACCCCCAGTATACAACACTACTCTTTAAGTCCTGTGAAAGTCAGAAAACAACAAACTGAAAAAGTCGTATTTCCTGATAACGGATACACAAAATATAAAGAGGTCACGTGGATGCCCTTCATCTCGGGAAACATACCTGGAAGTGTGACGTGTTAGAGGAGCATGACGTAGCGACCTACTCCCAAATGTTCAGAAGACAGACAGACAGGCAGACAGATGGACAGATAGATGAATGACAGAAAGAATGATACAACACATGTTGCAAAATACTAAAAGTTAGTAAATCTGTGTATCTGGGTGAGGGGTATTTTGGAATTCTATGTATTGTTTTTATATTATTTTTGCAACTTTCCTGGAGGTTTGAAGTTATTTCAAAATAAAAAAACTGAAAAGCATGATGAGACACCACTTCACACCACTAGGAGGCTTATTATTAGAAAACAAACCTGAAAATCGCAAGTGTTGGCGAGGATTCGGAGACACAGGGACCCTCACAAACTGTCGGTGGGAATGTGAAGTGGTGCAGCCACCGTGGAAAACAGTTTGGCGGTTTGTCAAGAAGGTACAGACAGTACCAGCTCATGACCTGGCAATTCCACTTGTAGGTAAATATACAAAAGAACTGAGAGCAAGGGCTCAAGCAGGTATTTATACACCAATGTTCACGACAGCCCAACGGGGAAACGGCCCAAGCGTCAGCTGATGATGGATGAACCAAAGGTGGTGTGTCCATACAATGGAACACTATGCAGAATCAAGTCCCGAGCCAGCCTACAACCCGGATGAACCCTGAGGACATCATGCTCCGCGAAGTCAGGCAGACAGGGACGGACAGCTATCGCAGGATTCCACCTCCACGAAATAGCCAGAACATGCAGATCAGAGAGAAGGTAGAGTACAAGGTGCCAGGAATGGGGGGCAGGGGGAATAGGGAGGTAATGCTTAATGGGTGCAGGGTTTCTGTTCAGGGTGATGGGAAAGTTCTGGTAATGGATGGAGGTGATGGTGGCGCAGCACTGTGAGGTTCATCTCACTGAACTGTACGCTCGGGAGCGGCTGAGATGGAAAGTTTCATGTTGTATGTTTCCACATAAAAGAGACCAAAGAGACAGTGACAATTAAATGCAATACATGATCCTGGAGGGATGGAACAGTGGAAGAGAAAAGGCCCAGAAGGACATTATTGGGCCAAGTGAAAGAAATGGAACGTTGACAGTAGGCTTTATGTCCGTGTTCAATTTCTTGAACTTGACAACCATGCTTGAGGTGGCTACATAAGTGACGTTGGTTACGCTGCTCTTTGAAATGTCCATGGCAGAATTAGGGGTTCAAGGAACCCCAAGTTTATGGCCTACACTCTAGTGTTCGGAACATAGATAAACAGCTGGATAGAATGATATGATATTGGGACAAATGTATAAAGTGGATGAATCTGGCTATCTGGGTGGGGGTATACTGGAGCTTCCTGTATTGGTTTTGTATTATTATTTTATTTATTTTTTTCTTAGAGAAATTGTGGAAAGTGAGTGATTTTATAGGATTTTCCCAGCTGTTCTGCAAACTTGAAATTATTTAAAAATACAAAAATTGAACAACAAACAAAAGATCTTCCCTGTCTCTTCGGAGTTGCCCGTACGGTGAAGTGCGGTGGCTGCCCCAGAACAAGCCGCCATCTGGACCTCTTCTGCCCGAGTGGCCGCAAGAGCAGGAAGAGGGGCCAGATAAGATGGAGTGTGATCCCCTAGCCTGGCCTGGCCCAGGGCAGAGCACCCTGTGCCTCCTCCACCAGGGAGTGCCTGCTGCACGGCCAGGAGGGGAAAGGCCACCAGGCCAGGTGCCCACCCTGGACCACTGGCCCTCACTGCCTCCCAGCTGAGAACTGTGAAATCGGTGGGGACCCACACCACGGGGCAGGGGGAACTCCTGGGGAGTGGTCACCGTTCCGTGGCTGGGCTGGGCTGGTGTGCACCAGAGTGCGAGCCTGAAAGGGTGCCGTTTGCCACATACAAATAAGACCTCATGAAAGTTGAGAAAGACGAACATCAAAAAGTGACCTTCTTTCCTTGAGTGCAAGACTAATTTTAGTAAGCTAAAATTCAGCCTCAGTGGGCGAGTGCCCTGGAGGCTGGGCAAGCCCCTGGCCTGCCCCTGGAGGGCCCGCAGCCACTCACCCGCCAAGCTTCTTGCCGTAGGCCATGGCCTCCTCCACCAGGTCCTGGTAGGCAGGCATCTGAGCGGCAGCCAAGATCAGCGAGGGGTTCGTGGTGGCATCCTGGGGCTTGTACTCGTCGATGGCTGGGGAAGTAATTTTGGAAGTCAGTAAAAGTAGCTTGGTCCTGTCCGGAAATCAATGAGTTCCAGTGTCAGCACTTAACTAGAGTCAAGATCTTTCCCAAATCAGGATCCAACCATATATGATTCACTTTTCCTCTCCCATCACAGAAGTTTGGTAAAGAGAAGCAGCTGTTTGCACAATAATAAAATGATGCAACTAAGAAGAGGCCAGAGATCCAGCCCCACCCTGCAGTAACTGACTCAGCGCCCTGGGAGTGAAGCGCCGGGGCAGCTGGGCACAGCTGCCGGCACCGGAGAGATGCCCTGGGAGCCAGGCCATCGAGTGAGGCGCGGGCTGCGTGAAAGGGAGTAGCCTGGGGCAGGCCTCCCCCGCACCGCAGTTCCCCTTTTTAAAACGGGCTCTTTTTAGGTAACGGAGCTATGAATTCAAAGAAAGCTCCAGGGCTTCCCTGACCCAAAAGGTGCCCGGGCGCGAGGTGCAGAGAAAGGACAACATACCTCCCCAAATTGCCCGCGAAGCCATGTGCTGCCTTCTGGGAGGATTGGCTAGCTGGCGCAGATGTTTATTGACAGATCAGTATTTTCAAATTGTGCTTTCATGACACAATAGCAGTGGAAAATGGATGCATGGTTGCTGGGGGAGGGATGGGGGCACAGCATGGGGGGCCCTCTGCAGGGCGGTGGTTCTTGACTCACTGGTGCTGGCTGCACACACCCTTGCATTACCAAACTGCACAGGCCCCTCTGCGCACGCATGCAGCACACAGGTCGAAAGTGATGCAGACAGAGCCAGCTCTGTGGCCTGTGACTCGCCGTGGCCCTGCCATCCTCCTGGTTCCGACATTGAATCACGGCCCAATAAGCAGCAGCCACTGGGGAGCTGGCAAGAGGGGTCGCAGCTCTGCATGCACTTTTTATTCCTTTCTGGGACTCTATAAATTATTTTCAGATAACAAGCTAAAGAAAAGTATGTTTGGGGGGGATGTCCTTACACAGGGGTGTGCATTTGTGGGAGCCCATGAGCTCTGCAATCAAAATAAATAACTTATCTTAATGTCACAGAACTGTTTACCTGAAAAGGGCTGATATGATTTTTATGTTATATGTATCTTACTGCAGTCAAAAAAAGAACTAAAATAAGAACTGAAGAAAACACCAGACTGCACACTCTATGAGTGAAAATATGGTATATGAATTACATCTTAATAAAGCTGTTTTAAAAATGGGTTTATTGTACCTTAAGAAAGTTGATTTTTAAAAATTGTGGTTTGGCCCTGGGGTCAACAGATGGGCACCCTTAGAGTGAATGCAAAACTGGGGGAGAAGTTATTCTGGGAGAGGATTCCTAGCTTTTATTGTACTTCCAAAGAGGTCAGAGTTAAGAACTTTCCTTCACAAAATGCAGATCACAAAGTCAAATGCATTATTTAAATATACATAAATGCACGTATTTATGATTATTTAATAATTATACATTGTCTCTGACTTTTTATAAAATCGATAATGTTCATTTAAAAATAAAAAATACAAGCACTTGGGTTTAGTCACTTCCAAAAAGACCAGAAGAAAAGAAAAGCATTCCCGGGCCCCTCGTGGAAGGCCTTAGGGGAATACGGAACTTCCTACCGGCCCTGCTTGCGGGGTGCAGCAGAGCCGGGGCTGCGCGGACCCCGCGGGCGCCTGGTCTGCCTAAGTGCCGGGGCTGCGCGGCCGTGGGCTCCGCCGACTGACCGCAGGTCAGCAGCGCTGAGAAGGGGAACAACGAGCAGGAACAGGAGCAGCCGCTTTTCGGGCACCGTCGGGGCCACCCCGCGAGGCCGGCCGTGGCGGGTGGGGGCGGCACGCGCCGCTGCGAGCCCCGCGCGACCAGGAGGGCAGGGCCTTCTGCGGACCCCACCCACCGTGCTTATTCCCGGGCAAACGAGGCTGCCCCGCGGGGCCCGGGCAGGGCGGACGTCCGTTCCTCAGGCCACCGTGAGAAAGCAGAAAGGGCAGGAAGCCGAGGCGGCGTCGCCAGCGCGTCTCCCTCCCGCCCGCGCCCCGGTCCCTCGCGGGCTCCGCACAGTCGCATTTGACAGAAAAGCAGAGCAGCCGGCCTGCCCGGACGCAGGGGGACGCCGTGCGGAGGGGCCGCGTCTTCCGGGAGGGAGGCCGCCGCTGGCGGGGCGGCCGGGGCGAAGCGCGCGGCCCTGAGCTGCACCTGCCGAGGAGGGACCCGGACGGGCGGGCGAGGGCGGCTCCGAACCGCGACGTCCCCGCCCGGGCCAGGCCCGCGGCGCCCGCACCCCGGCGGCGGGACCGACCCTCGACCGCGGTGCGCCTGCGCGGGCGCCGCCTCACCCTGGAAGTCGCCGGTGTCGGCCACCACGGTGGTGAACTGCTTGAGCTGGTCCAGCGCCGACTCCATCCTCTGGCGCTTCACTGGGGAGCCCGACATGGCGCGCGGCGGGCGGCGGAGAGCGGAGCGCGGCGGCCCACAGTGCACCGCGGCCCGCGCCCGAGCCGGCCAATCGCAGAGCGCCCCGGGCGAGGCCCCGCCCCTGGAAGCCCCGCCCCGAGGCGGGCCCGACGGGGCGTCCGCGGCGCTGCGGCAGGGTAGGACCCGCGGGCGGGTCGTCGGGTGGGCGGCACCGCAGGCCCAGCAGGGACCGCTGCCGGGGGCAGGGAAGCGCGCGCGGCGAGTTGCTCCGGCCAAGGGGCCGGGGAGACCCGGGTGTGGGGACGAGGGGCGACGGGAGGCCCGGGCTCCGGCTGTCCTCCCCGGGGCTGTTGGAGCCTGCAGGCTGCTCCGAGGGCGGCCGGAGGGAGGCTTCCGAGGCTGGCTAACTTCAGCTCAGTATTTAGGAGCCAAGAACCGCGATGTGGACGGGCTGTCCCCGCCATGTGCTGGTAAACGAGGGGCGTCCCGGAGTCCGATGGGTCACATGGGGAGGCGGTTTCTTGCAGTGCGCCTCTTTCCAGCCACAAAAGATGGGGATTTCTTCGCCTTCGCTGCCTTCTGGCTCAGGGGCGCGGGTAAATTCACCGATCTCTGTTCTGACGAGCAAAACCCGCAGCCAGCGGTGCCCCCACCCCCGACAGCGCAATAGGCCCTCGCCTGGCTGGACGGGAGCTGCTGCGCCCACCCGCTCCCGGCAGTTGGGGTGGTCTGGAGTATGCGGCCTGCCGGTGTGGGCTGTGTTCTGGAGAGGGCTCCCCTTACCCGGTGGTCAGGGCCCCCCAAGGCTGCACATGGGTGCTGCAAGTTCATCCTCTCCTGCTGGGGTCCGGAGCCACCAGGACAGACGGGTGGTCCTTCCTTGCTCTGGAATCGGGGCGCCCGTTTCTGGGAATCCGTCCCAAACGCACAGCCCTAAGATCAGGTGTCCTTCGGGCATGATGTACAGAGCCTGGCACAGAGAATTTTTTTATGGGGTTGTGTGTCCTTTTATTATTGCTTTATAGGAATTCTTTATATATCCTGCATACTAGTCTTTTTTCAGATGTGTAGCTATTGCAAAATTTTCCTCCCAGTCTGTAGTTTGCCTTTTCATTTTCCTAACAGTGCCTTTGATGCACAGAAGGTTTTCATTTGGGTGGAGTTCAGTTTATCACATTTTTATTTTATGATTCACGGTTTTTGTATCTTCTCTTAGAAATATTTGCTTACTCCAAAGTGGTAAGTGTTCTCCTATCGTTTCTTCTAGAAAATTTTAGTTTTAGCTTTTATGTTAGGGCCTTTGATGCATCTTAGATTAATTTCTGTCTGGATTTTGAAGAGGTGGTGGGTCCTTTTTCCTCTGTGGTTAGCCACTCATTCCAGCGACTTTTGGTTGAACAGGCTTTTGCTGTCTTCTCTTTGTTGAAATGCAAAACCACCCTGGGGCGGCCCCCGGGGCGGGGAAGCTCAGGACCTGCCCGAGGGGGCCTGCGGGCAGCTGGGGCTCCCCGGTAACGCCCGGAGAACTGGCCGACCCGGCCGGGGCAGAAGAGGGGTGCGACTGGGGCCGGGACCCGGATTCCCGCGCACTCGCTGGAGCCTTCCACAGCTCTTTTTCTCCCTGCTTTGAACAAAGTGGCCGAGAAGCCCCTAAGCCCAGGCAGCCCTCGCCCCCAAATAGCGACCCGAGAGGGCGGACGGGGGCACAGCAACACAGGGCGCCCCGTCCCTCAGCGCGCTCGCGCCGTCCTGGCTCTGAAAACCTCAAGTCTCCGTGGCCGCCGCCGCCGCTGTGCCCGTGGGATCAGAAGGAGCCCCCGAGGGGCCAGCGCGGGCGCGAGCGAGGCCCAGTCCCATGCGTGGCTCAGCCCTGTGACCGGCAGGGGCGCGGAGACGGGGAGCAGCGGTCCCCTGCCCCCTGCCCCCCACCCCCTCCGTGGGGATCTCATGGCCTTTGTGCCTCAGGGAAAACAGGGCACCCCGGAACCCAGAACTTGCATTTCCAAATAGGTTTTTTTTTTTTTTAATTCAGTTTCATT
>PVKY010001213.1:0-34185 GCA_004027775.1 Bradypus variegatus
GAAGACACAGGACTCGAAGGCACGCAGAATGGCCGAACCTGGGACAGAAGCCTCTGGGACCCAGAGGAGAAAACACAGGGCCCAGTCAGGAACAGGCAGAGCCAACGACAAGGCCCAAAGGTGGGTCCCTGGGGCTGCACCCCTGACCCATGGCATTGCCTGGCACTTGGCCCTTCTTACAAAGGGTTCAGCCTCCCGGTTTTTTTCAAAGATACCCATGGGCTTGACAAGATGGGAAAGGACAGGGGGGAATACGAGGATTTTTCTGAGCTTGCCTTGATGTCTAAATGGCAGTTTTAGGTGCGGCTGCCCCTCTGGGAACCCTGGTTTGCGTGAAGCCTGGAAAGGGAAAGCTTTACTGAGGGCACTGCTGGGTTTAACACTCGGTACATCACCAGGTACCTTAGGGGATCTCCATCACCATGCTCTGGGGGAGGTAATGCCATTCCCATCTTACAGGTGAGAAAACTGAGACTCGGTACGTAAACTCAGAGCACGTGAGTACCTTGCCCACTTGTGGTTCACAGGTGGTAGCATTGGGCTCAGAAGCCAGGTCTGCCTTGCTTAGAAGCTCAAGACCTGTTACCACCAGCATTTTTCACATGTTCTGTTTTCTTTAAGGCAATTAGACTCCAGTCTTCTTCAAGAAATAGTGCTTTGCATCTTGAATTATTCTTTCAGCTCACACTACAGTAATTCAGCTCCAACAGCAAGCCTGGTATTACAAAAAAATTCTTGCAAATATAATTTGGTATGGACAGGGCAACTGGACTTCCAGGCTATTAGGTGCCAGGCAGGGAAGTGACCCCAGGAGCCCCCCATCGCCGGCCTGCCCAGGGCTCGCTCCTTCTCCCATTCTGTCCCTCTCTGGGTAACGGGCAATCCCTAGAGGAAAATTCTTTAGTAAACTTATCTGTCCTAGAGGTGGTACTTCCCCTCCATGGCTCTATTCCCAGGCAATGCTTCTGCTTCTAAAATCAGTAACAACTTAGAGGGGACTCCCAAATCATGTTCCAGTCTTTGACACGCCCATGTTCTCTGACAGACCTGGAAATTGCTCTTATGAACCTCTCGTTGTCTCATTAGTGATTTGGTTTTGACTTGCCCCGTTTTGTCCTTCAAGGCCTGATGAAGGATGTGCTTTCAGGGAAAGCTAGAGTTGTTTCCTCTTTCCCCTTTCTTGCTTGCAGAATTTTAATTCTATTTGTTCTTTCATTTTTTTTGTTTAATCACAGGTTTCCATTTTGCATTCTTTCCATTTTTGCCACTTGCCCCTGTGAGACTTCCATGGACATGTCCTGAGTCTCCTGAACCAGTTCTGCCACATCATTCCTGTGTGTATTGTACCACGTGGTATTGTGATTCTTAACTCCTTTATAGCAATTCCAGGCACCCAGAGCACAGAGGGATTGTTGACAATCCACCTTCCTAGCCTCTTTACTTCCTTTTACTTCCTTTCCTCTCCCAGGAAAATGCCCCCAGACTCCAAAACCTTGGCTTCTTCATATGTCATAACAAACAACCTTAACTAATATTTGAGAACTGCCTTACAATTCTCAAACTCAGGGAATTCTCCCAGAAACCCCAGGGAAGGGGTTTTGTTCCTATTGACCTGATTTCCCAGCAGGGGAAACTGAGGCTCGGAGATGATCCAAGGTTTCCCTGCTGATGAGGGCCCTTGCCGGAAGAGCAAAGCTGGTGCTACAAATGGGAGGTGTTTGCTCCTTTCACTTTATTAGTCGTTGCCAGCCAAAGTCCAGCAATGCATAAGACTCAGTCTTCTGAGACGTGTGTGGTGTGCCAAACTGAATTCCCCAAAAATTGTTTTAATTTACACTCCCATCCCCCATGTATGAGAGTGTCTGTTTTCCCCCACATTTTGGAAGGGTAGCCTTTTGGGCACTCTTACTTCTGCAAAAGCAGGGTGGTATCTGCCCTTTTCCGTCCTAAGTTCCTGGGCTTCAGTTCCTCTTCTCTTCTTTGAGGGAGACAAATGAGAGAGAACAAATGAAGTCTAGAGCCCACTGTGGGCTTGACTGCCACCAGGGTTTCCCCTGGGGTGTCCCACAGCCCTCCCAACTTATCAAAGTCTCCAGACATCGTCTCTGCCAACTGCCTGAGTGCGTGCATCTTACTCTCTGCCACAGACACATCTACCTTTCCCTTCTGAACACTTTTAAACACTTTATATCAGTTTCACATGGAGGTTTCTGATGACATAATTTGAGCATGATGTCTTAAATAGCCTTGCCCCTGCCTATGCATCTCTCCCCTCTCCTTCCTAAGCTCATCCATTTGTCTTGATTGCCTACACTCCCTGGAATCTAGCCGTGCTTTTTACCCCTGAACTTATGGGATTTGTTAAATTTTTTAATTCTTCATAATTGACGCTGTCCTTCTTGGTTGGGACAGACCCAGGACATTTTCACCGCCTGGCTGGAACAGCTACCACGTCTCTCAGAGTTGTGACTTTTGTCTGGGCTTTGTACTCATAAGCTCAGTCCCCCACCCTAATCCACAGCCTGTGGCCACCATCGCCACCACCCACAGCAGGCCTTAGTGCCCTCCCCACCTCCAGGGCCAGCCTGGGGCCAGGGGAGAGCCCTGCTCACAGAGCAAGTTGAACCTCCCTGGCCCTGCCTTTCCACTTGTCGGGGACCTTGCCTGTGAAGTCAGAACAGACTAAGAATGTGTCTCATGGGGGTGCGGTGGGGGAGCTGCCTGGGGGAGTGTTACTCCAGGACAGTCTCAAGCAGGGCCAGGATGAAAGCTGAGGCTGTGATGTGAGAATCGGCAAAGCACCTTCAACCGAGGGCTGGGTGCTGATGGGGAAACCACAAAGGGCAGCAGGGTCAGCGACCGAGGCTGTGGAATCATGAAGTCAGGCAGTTAAGGAAGCTCAATCTCCAAACAATAAGAACCCTGTAAATAACTACCTCTTCTCTTCATGGTCTGGTTCTTTTTATCTTGAAATAATTATAACCTCACAGGAAGTTGCAAAGATAGCACAAAGGTGTCCCATGTACCCTTCACCCAGTCTCCCCCAATGGCTGTGTCAATGTCATACAATATCAAAGCCAGGACACTGACATTGGGACAATGTGTGTGAAGATTCATGCAACCACCACTGTTGTTACACGAACAGAGAACTGCTCCATTGCCATGGAGAATGAGCTTTTATTGAGTTCTAAAGATGTTCCAGGTACTATGCTAAGCATTATTTCATTTCCTTACTATAACACCCTACAAGACAGGGTCTATTGTCTCCATTTTAAATAGCAGAAGACGGAGGTTCAAATGGTCTCGTTTCACTCCCAGGGGCTCACAGTGGTGAGTGGCAGAGGGAGGACTCGAGCCTGGGTCTTGGTGACCCCCTCACACATCCCACAGACCAGGAGGCACAGACCAGGAGGCCCCTTTAATTCTAAGCCTGTGGCATGCCAGGCCGGGCTGGATACTTTGAGCACAGGGCTGGAGAATAACCTTGTTTGATTTCATCACCACAGCTCGGAAACTCTCCTGGTTTCCTGTTAACAAAGCTTTAGTGTCAAAAGTGGTTTATGGCACGTAACAGAGGAGCAACATAATTTAAGGAAAATACTGGATACTGACCCTAAACAAAAGAATGAATTTGCAAGAGAACAAGATTGAGCACAAAGAATGTCTGCTCCAGATAGCAGTGAAGGGCAGGCCTGAGAAAAGGTGGGAAACAGCGGCTGAAAGGCAGGAGGGTGAGCCTAGGCGCCAAGTAGCACCAGGACAGAAGGGTGTTGCCAGTAACTGTCGGGAGGGCTGAGGGAGCTGGCATACCTGAGCGTGCTCCAGAGCGGACTCGGGCGCCTCTTTCCCACCTCCACAGCAGTGTCCTCGTTCAGAGCGGACACCCCTGGGGTAAAAAGGTGTTCTAGTTTGCTAATGCTGCTGGGATGCAAAATACCAGAAATGGATTGGCTTTTATAAAAGGGGGTTTATTTGGTTACATAGTTACAGTCTTAAGGCCATAAAGTATCCAAGGTAACACATCAACAATTGGGTACCTTTTTTTTTTTTTTTTTCCAAACAATTGGGTACCTTTGATAGCTGGATAAGTAGAAAATACTCAATATAATTCTTCAGCTGGAAAATGGTTAGTATAGTCTTCAACAGCCAATAGAGGGGGGAAGAAAAACTTTATTAAGATCACTTCACTCAAGCAGCTTTGAGTTATTCTGACCATGAAAAGCCGTTGTTAAAATAACTTGCTGTTGCTCTAATCTCAGCAACAAAAACTTATTCTCTGCTCCCAGGAACTTTCCCAGTATTGCCTGCAGTAAGATATGAAGGATGTAACCATATGGTCTCATAATCAGTACCTTGAAAAACAAGCCTAAATGAGGGGAGGACCTGAAGATAACAAGGAGATGCTGACCAAACAGCTTCCTCTCTTCTATTTTTTTTTCCTTTCTGCTTTCTTCTAGCTTCTGGCCATTTCTTTGTCTGTTTGAGGTTATAAAAGCCCAAATAATTCTTCTCACTTGGAACTGGTCTTGGAAAGCTTTTTTTTCCCTCCAGTTCCTTGTTGATGCATCTTCAATAAACTCATTTTGTCACCAAGCAAAGAGACTTTTTTCTCTGTTTGATGCGGGATCAGGTGGGCCTGACTATTTAGGACCTTGTTTTCAAACAGTAACACCTTCGCTGGAGGGTGGCCGATGGTGTCCAGAAAACCTCTGTTAGCTGGGAAGGCATGGGGCTGGCGTCTGCTCTGGAATTCTGGTTTCAAAATGGCTTTCTCCCAGGACGTTCCTCTCTAGGCTTCAGCTTCTCCCTAAATGTCACTTTTGGTTGCTCTTGGGGCGTCTGTCCTCTCTTAGCTTCTCCGGAGCAAAAGTCTGCTTTCAAGGGCCATCTCCAAACTGTCTCTCATCTGCAGCTACTCTGCATTCTTCAAAGTGTCCCTCTTGGCTGTAGCAAGGTTACTTCTTCTGTCTGAGCTTATATAGTGCTCCAGTAAACTAATCAAGGCCCATGCTGAATGGGCGGGGCCACACCTCCATGGAAATCATCCAATGAAAGATCTCGCCCTTAATTGAGTGATCACATCTCCGCAGAAACATCCAATCAAAAGTCTCCAACCCAATCAAAACCAATATGTTTCCTGCCCACCCAAGACTGCATCAAAGATAATGGCATTTTGGGGGACATAATACATCCAAACTAGCACATAAGGGTTGGCAAAATTACTGCCACGTTCCTGTGGTGACTCCGTTCTGCTTGCATTTGCCAAGGAGATATGTAAAGGGGTCTCTGTGTTTCACCCCCACTGGCTCTAACCAGCCAAAATGAGTAAAGAACCAGGAACCCTGAGTGATTCCAGCAGGCCGGGCCTTTGTGGGCCCAAAAGGAGACTTTCCTACCAGGGAATAAGGGGCTTGTTTTAAGTCATCATGTGTGTACGTAAGGACTCAACCCACTCCATCCAAGCTGGCAGTGCCAGTCCTTAACTGGCAAAACCACCCCAAAACTCCTCTTTCCAGGACACACAATCCCCAGACTACTGCCCAACAGAGAACCACCCAGTGACTTCCTTCCCTTACGTGATGAGTCCCTGTCGAGGCAAAGAGACACCTCTATTTACCTGGTCACTGTCATGATCTTTGTCTTTCCTTTAACACTTTCTTTCTCTTCTCAGGAAATCATATTAGACTGTAAGTGAGGGAGATGATGCCGTATAATCTCGAATACCCTCCCTCCCTCCCTTATTTTCCTTCTTTCCTTCTCTCTCTTTCTTCACAACATGATTTCTTTACTTTAATTACCTTAGAAACAGTTTTGTGGTAACATCTCACACCTAATCATGATCCCATGGACGAGAACCACCCCAACATTCTCCATGCAGGATGCATCCTATTTTTAAGAGTCAAATGTGAGGATGTTCGAGACTGTAGCAAGTTGACTGTGGTCAGGATCTCTGGGGCAGTGAGTTAGCATGGCTGCAGGCAAAATGTTACAAATTTTGAAACGTCTTAAGGCAGTTTCCACCAGGCCAGCAAGACGCTGGTGGTTTAGTGAGTCCGGGCTTTTGGAAGTGCCTCGGTGTGGCCATTTACACAGTTTAGACTCTTGCTAACTTCTTTCCCATCTTATTTTATGGCTGCAACATTTTATAGTTACATGTTAATCATATTTCCTACTTCCTTCTCCCCTAAGCTCAGCCCAGGCAGTGGTATGTTTAAGAGCCTCCTCTCAGCACGAGGCAAGGATGCCTGACTTCTTAGTAGACGGCCGTTTGCAGATATGAATGCTTTCCCTTCTGCTAGGCTGGAGAACGTGGGCTTGTTTGAGGTCAGGATGCGGGAAGTGTCTGTGCCGGCCCACCTGCTGAGTCCCAGGGGAGCCCTATTTCAACACCAAGAAAAATGTATAGAGCTTGCTCCTGGTCGCGGTCCAGATGTGCGCCCCGAGGAGGCAGCAGGCTGTGTGGGGTTCCAGGCTCTGCAGAGGCCGGGCCTGCAATTTGGCACCAAGTGCCGCCCCTGCCGTTCATCTGGAATTGTCATTGCAGTTCACCGTGTTGTGAGATAAGCTATAAATCTCCCCCTGCCTCCGCCAAGATCTAAGAAGCTGGTGATGTGCGTGGAACTGGCCGGTGGGCTGGCTGCTCGGTGGGGCTCCTCCAGCCTCCTTCAGGGGTGTCTCCGGGCATGAATTATGGCCCCAGGAGCCCAAAGTTGCTTGGACGCTTTGCACATGGAATTGTTACCCATCTGCTGGCCTCAGGAGGGGGTGTGCACAGGCTAAGCTCGTGGGAAGAATTTAAATGAATTTAATATTCCAACAGACAGCTTGAGTCACTTAGCTGCAATCCCAAAATGCTACCGAGAAGAGTGACAGGTGCTTGGATGTGAGCTGGGGAACATGGGGAGGCCAGCGTTAGTAGAAGACAAACACTCCTTCTTAGGAGAGTGCCAAAAGGTAAACTGATGAGCGGGTGGGAACTTCAGGGTCAGTGCCCAGACAAGGCCAGATGAATGGGGGCAGGTGGTTTACGGTGTGGGTGATTTTCGTTTCAAGTGAACACAGAGAGATGTTCTTGTCTCAAGTTGAGGGTATCTGTCACCTAACATCTTCTGAGTGTTTTACTGCATTCCAGACACACTATATAAGACTTCTCACTTAATCCTTGTGATCCACGTCTCACCAACTTCACTGAGGCTCAGAGAGGAAAAAATTGTGCCCAGGGCCCCTCTGCTAGTAAGTGGCAGAGCAGCGATTCCCATCCTGCTTCCTCCTTGAAGTTACCTGACCTCTGTGAGGAGCCCATGGCCTGAGCAAAACAGACCTGCGGAGCTTGGCGCACAGCAGCCTGCGTTAACCTGGGCAGCCAGGGCTTAGCCTATCATCTTTGTAAACCAGTAGAGCAGGAATGGGCCACTGGGCTCTGTACCTACAGAAGCCAGACCCTTGGCGTCAAGTGTTCATCTATAGTTTACCTCCTTCCCAAATCCCTAAATTGTTATCACTCTAGTGGTTATCTACAAAGCCCCCACCCTGTAATCCTCCTTCCTGCACGACATAATCGATCACCACCCCCCATGTCACCAGACCCTGTCCCCACAGTTATGCTCTCGAACTCTTAGGAATGTCTTTGTCTCAAACTGTTATAAGTAGCTCGGCCGGCGTCTGTAATTGCACGGTTTGCCTGCCTGCCAAATGCCGCACCCGCCTGTGAGAGAGAGCCGTTGCCATCTCTACACTGCCCCCTGTAAGCAAGCCCCGAATAAGGGTTCATGTCTCAGAAAATGCCCGGTGTCTTCTTTGGCCTCTCAACTGGCAAAGCCCTCACAAGCTGCGACACTCAGAGGGGTAATTCCCACTGGACATAGGTATGTAGAGACGAGGCATGAAAAGTCCCTAATATCCTGCTCGGCAGGAAGTAAATGGTCATTTTCCTTAGACTGAAGGAGGATAGCCTGGAGGGCTGCATGGAGGAAGGGCTGATGGGGGGAGGGTCTGGGGGTTGAGGGAGGGGACTGGAGTTGAGGGATAGACCCAGGCCCTGGGCCCCAAACAGACAATCTGACTGGGGAAGGAGGCTCTGAGTCTCAGTTGCTCTGAATTGGGTGTGGGGGGGTGCCTGAGGGGGTGCCTGAGGGGGTGCCTGAGGGGGTTTGGGAATGGCAAAGATTCTCAAGGAAGCAAAATGGCAGAGTTCTCCATTTTTTCCCTCTGTACCCTTCCCGCCTTCTCTTTCTTCCCCTTTCCCATATTATTTAATTTTATTTTGTCTTATTTTGTTATTATTATTTTCTTCTGGGAGTTTGCTTCCAGAGCCCTCCAGGCTAGGATTAAAAGGGACCCTGGGGGCCATCTTACATCTCATCAAACCTCACAGTTCTGGGCCAAAAATTAACCCAGTCTTTTTTTTAATACCTCCTCCGACAAGAGACCCACTGCCTCAGAAGCCAGCCCGTTGTATTTTCAAATATCTCAGCCTGAAACAAGCCCCATCTCCTGAAGATTCTGATCCTACATTCTGGGGCAACACAAATCACGTCAGTCCTTTAGAAAATATTTGGGATAAACCTTCTCTCCCCACACACAATTCACAGTTCCCTTCTCTGTGCCTCCTGCCCACTATTCCCATCCATATTTTGAGCTCTAAGATATTCCAGTCACTTTCTAAGAAAGTGTATTTCTACACCAGCAACAAGTTTTAAGTAAGCATGTGTTCATCAGAATTGAGCCTGCTTTAACAGTTCCGTACGTTGCTTCCTTCTGAACCATAAAGCTGTCATTCATCCACTCAAAAAATATTTGATGAGCACTATCTGTGTGCCAAGACCCCTGGAAGCCCAGGAATACAGCTCTGATAAGACGGACAGAGCTCCTGCTCTCATGAAGCATGTGGTTTAGTGGGGGAGACAGGTGTAAACAGGCAAGCAAGTAAGCATGTCAGGTATGCAAGTCCTTGCAAGAGACTCTGCTTAGCCTCGTGTCCTTGTCCAAACTTTAGTGTGGCCTTCCCTGATGCCATGCCATGTCCCTGGGCAGACCCCAGACCCATTCCGAGCTCTTACCTAAGCTGATGCAATACTGCTAACCCAGGAGAACTGCACAACTATGTGACCCTCTTCTGTAAGCCCATTGCCAGATCCCTCTGACCTTCCCCAGACACCCCCCAGGAAATTTCCAGTTCCCTATTTCTCCTCCCTCTTGGGCCTTTAAAAAATCTAGCTACCTCCCTGCTGACTGGAGCTAAGACAAAACCAGCTGTTGCTGCTTCTCTTCTCCCCCATCGTGGTAACTTGGATAATATCTGTCCTGTCACTTTATTGTTTTGGGCTTTTCTTTGGCAGGTGGGAAATGCCGTGAAATAATAACATGATCTTTCACAGTCAAACTTCAGTGCTAAAGCTAGTGGGTGCTGATTTTGAGCAAAGCACTATATGAACTAAGGAACCTTGTACACATGTATACAGGTTTTTTCCCTGGAGATTTCGAAGGACTTCCTGTTCTTTGATCGTCACAAAAGCCTCACAAATAGGGCAATATTTTGATTATTAAGCCCATTTTGCAAATGAGGAAACTGAGGCTTATTCTGGCAGCATCACAGCCAGTGCACGTGGGACTCTCACAGCCCCCAGCCCGACTCCAGTTGCTTTCCATCACCCCTCACTACACAGATGAATGTGTTTGCCAATTGCTGGTGTTTGTTTCCCAAGCCAGCTCTTGTCCAGTCATCAGTGGTATCATATGCCAGTTTTGACAAATGTATGCATTTATATAGTAATATGATGCCTTTGGTTATATGGGAAATGTATCTGTGTCTCGGCTGTCACAATCAGCCTGTGTAGGGAGGACACTGACGTGGGGAGGCATGAAGAGGCTTGCCGGGCTCCGGAGGCTCGGCCGCGGCAGCAGGAAGCACAGGGTGGCCATTTGCCAGGGTCAGGCGGCGCTCCTTGGATAGCAGGGGCGCAGGGGCAGGAAGACATGCAGGGGTGAGGGGCCCCACGCAGACGGGCGGCGACGCCCAGCTGCGAGGGAACGACCTTGCGGGGGCTGCAGAAGTGAGCAGAAGGCAGCCTCTCCCAGCAGTTGAGGAGGCAGTATTTGCAAGTCTGGTACTAAGTGAGGTGGCAAACGATGCTGTTGGCTCCGTGGCTGAGCACCTACCCCTGGCTGCTCTGCCTCTGCTAGGTAGGATTCTCCGCTCTTCCTTCCTCCTGCTCGCTCAAGAAGGGTCAAGCTAAAGAGAACAAGCACATCTTCAGGTTTCTCACTGAATGAATCTTTTTTTTTAACCTACACAGGACATGTTTTATTCAATCTGTAATGAGTTCTTTAATCATTCTGCTGCATAGCCTCTAATGACATACCAATTGATGGATATGTAGCAAACCCTCCTGCTACCCAGACCAGGCTCAAACAGGGAAGCTAGAGTGGATTTGCCTCTTGAAATGGTGCAGGGTTCTGTCAAGGAAATGGGATAAAGTGGAGGGGTGGGGGGAAGCCATCTCTACACAAGAAACCAAATAAAATGGAAGGAGACTTCCACTCGGGCCAGGGAGAGTACAATGCCGCTGCATGACACGAGGGGGCAGAGACTTCTCTTCTTTTTACCTCTTGACTTTACCAGCCAGATTCTGACTCTGCGGAAGGTCATCCCTTCCAAAGCAGCCAGGCCACAGTAGCAGGGATTCAAGGGCTCTGAGCTGTGGCAGTTATTATTGTTATTGGGAAGACAACAGCCTGGATGCCACTGAGCGAGTGCCTCTGCCAGGCACTCAATGGTTAGCCCACATTTCTCTGTAGTAAGCAGCAGGACCTGCCCCTAGAGAGGCATATGAGAATTGTAACGAATGAACCACACTGATGCAAAGTGTTGGTAATAGGGTGGTATATGGAAACTCTACATTTTATGCATGATTTTTCTGTAAACCTACAATTTCTCTAATGAAAACGTTAGTTAAATAAAATAAAAAGACATGCAGGATGAAAGTAATATAAACTAGGGGAGTGAAAAAAAAGTAGAATTTTTAACAAGGGGAATCCAATTTGGATAACCTTTGAATCATTCGATGGCATTTGATTTGTTTCTTAATTAACTATGTGTGACTGAGCCTCGCTGAGGGTATTTCCTGGTCTTTGACATGACAGGAATGGGCCAAATGGACTCCAAGATTCCATCAAGCTTGGGGATACTGGGTTTCTGTAAATAAAACTGCAGGAGTTATGAAAAGACAGAAGAATACGTCTAATGAATTCTTTAAGGACACTAGGTGTTTTCAAATCTCACTAACTGGCTTCCTTGTTGCATCACATTTCACAGTTTGCAGTGTTTTCATATGCACTAGCTCCCTCATTAAATCACACAGTGGCTATGAGCCACCTAGTTTCATGGATGACAGTGTGGCTCTGAAATGAATTGTCCAGAGTGACACGTGCCACAGAACCAGGATGCAAACCCAGGATGTCTAGCGCAGCCACCCTCGCAGTGTGTCATCTTGGTCTTCAGTCCATCACGTCATCCCACTTTGCCCTCCATTTCTTCATCTGTTTCTCATCTCATATGCTCTCTACCTCTTATCTCCACTCCCAATCATGGCTCATATTCACCCCCCTGTCTACGTGGAACTGGAATTGCTCTCCTTTTATCGACTCTCGGCTCTCTTCCTCAGCCTCCTTCCTCAGCCTTTGGATTGTATCCGTTTTTGTTGATCCAGGCAATACTCAGCTCAGATCCTGAGCCATGTGCTAGCCAATGTGACCAATATCCACGAGAAAGGAATCTACCAATAGCTGCCATGCAAAAGAATTATACACAGGAAGCAGGAGGGTCTTTCTGCCATGTCTCTGAACAGGAAAATCAATTCAACAAATATTTATTGAGCACTTTGTGCAAGGCATGATCTGTATATTAAAAAGAAAAATGGTATGGCCTTGAGATGGTGGAAAAAACAAAAACATGGTTCAACCAATTTGTGAACATCTGAGAGAGTGCAAAGAACAAGGTAGACTCAATAAAGCGCCCATCCAATCAGACTAATATCTCTATTTATTCCAGAATGAGAATGATGACATCTTGAGGGATATATCATCCCTTTGGATGTGTGTTCCAGAAGCCAAAAATGAGCTACATCAAGAAGTGGTGCTGTGCCTGAGGGATTAATGAGTCAGGGTGGTGGGAAACAAGCCTGGGAGCAGGCAGAGGCAGCACACATGGGGGCTGAGTCACCCTGAAGTGGCTTCATGGACTGCATGCACAGGCGAAGGTTACTCACCTGGGAATGCGCGTACTGTTTGTCCTCCATGGCCACCTTTCCTGAGTGTCTCCCTTCCACTTTCAGTACCTATACTGGGTTGAATCGTGCCCCACCCCAATTCACAATCCCCCGGAACCTCAGAATGTGACTATTTGGAAATAGGGTCTTTGCAGATGCACATGGTTTAGATGAGGCCATACTAGATTAGGGTAGGCCCTAAATCTAATATGACTTGTGTCCTTACAAGAAGAGGGAAATTCAGACACAAAGAGTGATGACAGCCATGTGAAGATGGAGGCAGAGACTAGAGTTAAACAGCCACAAGGAACACCACCAGAAGCTGGATGAGGCAGGGAAGGGCCCTCTTCTAGAGTCTTTGGAAGGAGCATGACCCATGCCTTGATTTTGAACGTCTAGCTTCCAGAACTGTAAGAGAAAAAATTCCTATTTTATGAAGCCACACAGTTTGTAGTGCTTTGTTATGGCAACCCAAGGAAACTAATATAGTACCCAGTTTGGCTCACATATGGATCTTATGTTTCTTTTTTCTCACAGAAGGACAACTGTCCATAATTTCTTGGCACATAAAACTGAAAGAGAAATTGGAGGTAGAAAGGAAAGACAGAAGAAAGGAACTAGGCCCCCCAGAGAATATATTTTAGCAGTCAGGCTGTGTCTTCTGGGGCAGCAGACAGAGTCACAGAACTGCAGGGCCCCAGCAGGCCTAAAATGCTCACGTCCCTGACACCCCAACATGCATGAGTATAGTTCCTAGAATTCCCAATATCTGGGACTCCAGTGCAAGATTAAGAGCTGGAGTGTAGGAACCAAATTTAACACTTCAGACACTTTTAAAATGACAAAAGAAACACAGGCTCTCTGTAAGAAATTCAAACCACGCAGAAGCAGGCATAAGAAAAAAGTTCTCGTCTCCCTTCTCCCCTTCCCCAGAGATACCCACCATTAGCCATCTGGCGAGGCTGCTTCCAGACTTTTTGTTATGCATTTATATTCATCAGGCATGTGATGGATCGTGCATTATGGCCTTGATCATGCATTACGGCCTTGAGGAGCAGAAGTTATGGTCACCAAGTGGAAGTTACTAGAGAAGTGATGACTGAGGAGGAGTGAGCTGACAAGCAGGGTGGCCAAGAAACAGTGGGACGGCCCACACCAGGGGCTGTAGCTGGGGTGGGTGTTTGGGCTGAGCCTGGGTGCCCATTAGGTTTGCACTTTTAGAAAACTCTCTCCGGTTGCTGCATGGAAAGTGGACTGAAAGGATCAAAAATGTAAACAGGAAGCCCACTTAGTCGAAAAACAATGGTGGCCTGGAGGAAGGCGGCTTCCGAGATGGAGCCACGTGGATAGATTCAGTATATTTTGGGGAGGCAGAACTAGTAAATCATCACTGAATGAATCACTGAGCCAAAGTCTGAGGCCTCCTTCCCTCTGCTGTGCTCCTCTTTGTCCACGTTCACCCTGGCAACAGTCAGAAAACCAGAAAACTTTAAAAATAGACCTGAGCGTCTCCTCACCTGCCATCTAAGTGCTGTCCCTGGATAGCAGAGCTGACAACGGCACAGGGGACAGAGACTGCCAGGGCAGAGGAGACTTTTCCTTCTAAATTTCTATTTTTAAAACCTGAGCACTTGCTAGGAAGTGACCCTCTAATGTGCATGTATATTTATTTCTTGTTCGTTTCTAGCCCTTGGGTGGAATTTGAAGAGGTCAAACATTTGGGGAAATAACTAATTCAGGTCACCTTTTCACTTGCCCCAGATTTATCCATGGGGTGTGAGCCTATTTGCAGATTTCTTTTATCTTCCCACTTGTTTTTAAATTGTGGAGCCATCCCTATACATAGTCAGGGAAGAGGCTAGATTTGCTGTGACTGAAAATAGCTGCTTAGAGAAACAGAGCAATTTGGAATAGGCAAAAATAGCTGTTTGCGGTAACTCGGTAACCGGAATGTCTCATTTGCGATATTGATTTTTGAGCCCTCTTGAGTGTGGCTTTCTGGGACTGCATGTGCAAGCAGGTGGCGGCACCACCCTTATTTATTTTCTGCTCCACACAATGCCTGGTGGCCCTCTGGTCACGTATGTCGAGAATGTGGAAATAAACCCAGGGAGCAGATTTATTTTTGTGTGAGGCCATTACACCCATTGGTGCCACATTCCTGATGGCCCGCAGATGTCTGACAATGCCTTTGAGGCACCACAGGGCGTTCCACCTCTTCTGTGAAATGTGATTCTTACCACCAGACGCTGCCCGAATTCCCTTCTCTTGGCTTTGGTGTTCACTGCCTGGGTGACTTTTGCAAAATTGCAGCATTACTTCAGAACGATGGTTGATGCTCTGGGGTTGGGATGTGGGCACACGTCACCTGAAAAAGCTGCCCATGAGATCCTGATAAGTCCTGCTTCTTTGGAACTATTTGTGCTTCCACACAGCTGAGACACAGGGAGCGTCTGAGCTCTTGAAATGCAAGTGTTAGGAACCCCAGGCAGGGCCTTGCAAGAAGCCCCCCACTGGCCTGGCCTCTATCACTTGGAAACGCTTTGTCCACCATGTATGAGAGAAAAGGACATCCAAGAAAACACGCTAATAATAGGATGGACAAAATCTCAAAATAATCATGCTGAGCAAAAGAAGTCAGACCCCAAAAGAGTATACATACTGCATGATTCTATTTATGTAAAAATATAGAAAATGCAAACTAATCTATAGTGACAGAAAGCAGATCAGAGTTGACTGGAGAACAAGGAGGGGAGGGAGGGATGGATTACAAAGGGACACAAGAAAACTATTTGGGGGTGATGGATATGTTCATTACATTGATTGTGGTGATGGTTTCGCAGGAGTACACGGATGTCAAAACTCACCAAACTGTACACTTGAAACATATGCAGTTTATTGTATATCAGTTATACCTCAACAAAGCTGCAAAAAAAGACTACTTCCCCAAAATTGGATAGTCAGTGAAGTTCTTGAGCCATTGAAAGAGCAGTGAACTACAATACGAGTCATCTTCGGCACCAGGCCAGGCCCTTGCTGAGCCCATTACGTGCATGATCTCACTCAATGCCCATAACTGCCCCAGTGGGAAAGGCAGGTGCAGAAAATTGAGGAGTTTGCTCCAATTCCCTCAGCAAGGAAGTGGTGCGGCTGAGATGTGGACTCATGTCAAAATGACTCCACGGCCCAAGCACTTAAGCCCAAGGCGGAGTTCAGCCCTGGCGCTGCCACTGAGTGGCCATGTCACTGGGTTGGGAGGGTCCCAGGCAAATATCCTTTTGGGGGCCTGGACAAATAGCTCTCTATGAAAAGACTTTCTCTTTCTTTGATCACCAAATTCTCCCCCAAATGAGCCGAAACCGATGGGTGTGAAACAAAAAGCTGACTGGTGCCACTTAGTTCTAATGCTGCAATTTGAATTTAGGAGTCACTGCTATGTTTGAAATGTGGAAGTGCATTTGGCTTTCAGCTGTGGACTTTTAAAGGATGTGTGGATTACACGTGCCTGGGCAGCCCGGCGCTCACGGCCTGGCCCCTCTCAGTGAGGGTCGCTGGTGGCCACCTCTCTGGGGCAGCAGAGATAACAGGCTGCCCACGTGGCTGATGCGCTGATGCTGGCCTCTGAGCCCCGCAGACAGGAGAGAGAAAGTACCAGAATCCTAGCACGCTTCACCTCTGCTCCCTATCCCCGTGTGCTCACCCCACCTGGAAGGGTGAGATGCTCACTTACTGGGTCTAGGGCTTTCATTTTACCCAGACCCCATAAGTCTCCAAGTGTTCTCCAAGTCTCTGCCTTCTCCATTTAGTTCCCCCTCTGAAACTAAAGCAGCCCTTGATCAAACTAACGTCATGACCCAGAGAGAGTCACTTTAGCTCAGTCCTGCTTGTACCCTGCAATAAAAAGAACAGTTTATGAGTTGAGTGACATTGGGCAAGTCATCTAAACCCTCTGCACCTTGCTTTCCTCATCTGGCAATGGGGATAACTCAAATTGTTGCTGTAAGGATTAAATGAAACAACATGAAGTGGTCAGAGCAGAGCTAGCACATAACACATAGCCATTAGCTGTTGTTGAGTTGTGGCTGCTGGCGGTGGTGTAGTTTGCCATTTACAAAGAGCTTTAGGTTTTGACTTTGTTCCCATTTTACAGAGGGGGGACCCTATGTCCAACTTAAGTAACTTAGTTAGTGAGTACAGGGCTAGATTTGAGCCAGGGATTGTCGGATGATGAAAAGGTTCCTCCTGCTCTAGCACTCTGTGCTTATTCTCTATTTTGACAGTAGCAGTGATAACTTTGCAATGTCCTTTCTGCAAGGTCCTCAAAGCACTTGGATTGTTGTGGGAGTGTGGAAGATGAGGTGCATGGCAGGAGGGACCCCCATGATACACTGCCCTGTCGGACAAGGATGTGGAGGTGGGGTGGGCAGGGAAGCCTCCTGTGATGTGCGGCCCCTTAGCTCAATTTCTTGATAGGGAGAATCTCACCAGTTGTTGCATGGGGATGTGGAGGTGGGGTTGGTCTGGTGGGACCCCATGGTATAGTGCCCACTGTTCGCAAGGATGTGGAGGTGGGAGTGGGCAAGGGGACCCCTTATAGTTCCTGTTGGCGTGATTGCAAACACTGACAAACTTCTCTTATTAGTGGTCTGTTCTGCTTACCAGGGTCCTACTGCCTCCTGCAAAAAGGGGCTCACTTCCACTTCTATCTGCTGATTTGAACTCTGAAGTTATTTGGAACTGGATGAGAAGCTCCACAGTCATCTTGAATCAACAGCAATGCTGAAGGACACACAGACACTTGATTTAGGAGGTATTTTCAAGAACTAGACTAAAAACCTGGGGTAGCAATGCCAAAACGATAACTTCTGATTTTTCTTTATCGACTGCTACAAAATCCCAGATCCTACCTGGCAATTTAGTATCAAGTTAAGAGAAACCTTTCTCAGGGACAAAAATGTTGAACGGAGTTTACCTTCAAAATTGAGAGCAGGAAAAATAGCTAAAATTTGCCCATCACCAGTGTTTTGATGTTCAGCGTTCTGGCTCCTTGGTAACAAAAAGGAGAAAGCCGTTTGGGATAATTTAAATAAAATGGTGATGTAAAGAGCAAGAGACATCTATAGGCAAAAGGCTTATTTACTCATGCTTATAATCTTTTTCTTAAAGAGGATCCCCAAATTGTGTAAGTTTCAGGCCCCACAAGAGATGGATCCATTGGCTTCTCTCTGCAAACTGGCCTCCTCCCAGGCCAGACTTGACATGTCATTCAGTTCAAACCCCAGCTCTGTCACCTAGAGTTTCTGACACCCTTGGCTCAATTCCTTGATAGAAAGGATCACACCAGTTGTTGGCCAGCCACTGCCTTAACTGTCCCCCATCCAAACACCTGGAAAAGTCCCTCCGTTAGCACAGCCTGTAAGTGAAGGAGGTTCCCAATGAAGGAGGCCCCAGATTGTGTTTGCTACACAGGGAAGCAATGCAGAAAGACCCCAAGGAAAATGATCAAGTCCTCGAATTCCCCTTCCTCCTCCTTTTCCTTTCCCTTTCCTTCCCTCGGAGGTGGCAGCATGGCCCGAGGCTGAGAGGCAGCAGGGCAGAGAAGATGGCACAAGGTCAAGGCCCACAGAAGGCTGTGGAAGCATAGCCGGCATCATCAGGAGATGGGTTACGTAAGGGGAATTGTGCAGAGAAGTAAATATATTTAGACTAACTGGACCCAGGTTTCTCACCATTGGAGAAGGGATATACAAATATGGAAAAGGGAAAGAAGAAGAATTCTGAGGTGAAGGGTTGTAATTGGAAGTACGAATGTAAACCATGGTAATTTACATGCAGATTGATGATGATGATAGACAGATAATGCATAGGAAGTAGCTGCTGTTTACCACAAAATGTCGACAACTGAATGTAGATGAAATTATGGAATATAACATTGATAAAGGCATCAACACATATTAAGGCTGGGTCGTGGTTTGAGGAGGAACAGGGTATTGGCATGGCCTTGGAACAGCTCTCCAGAAAATGCTTGTCAGTCACAGAGGGGAAATGGTAGAGAAATTTGGCAGACGCCACCTTGACTCGATAGATGCTCAAGAGTCACATCAGCACTGGTGCGAAGGCCGCCACTGTGTGTCCCCAGTGGGATGCACTAAGATCCCAGCCTCATTTCTGTGGGTTTCCTGTCAAAAATGCATGGTCCACTGAAAAATCATTGCTCTTTATAAACTGTCAAGGTGAAGAAAGACAGGGAAAGACTGAGGAACTGTTCCATATTGAACACATCACATGTGACAACACGTGTTCCTGGATTGAGTCTTGTACCAGAAAGGAAAAAGAAACGTAGTTGGGGTAGTTGACACATTTTAGATGAGGTCTGCAAATTGGATGATTGTGTTGTATCAATGTCCTTTCCTGTTTCAGAGGGTTTTGTGGTGGTTATAGAGGAGAGTGGCCTTGATTTGCACAATGAAGAATTCAGAGGTATGGGGACATCACATCTGTAGCTTGTTCTCAAATAGTTCAGAAAAAGAATAATGATAATGTTTAGATATAGAGAGAGAAAGAGAAGGTAATGAAGAAATGGGGTAAAATGTTAATAACTGGAGAATCTGGGTGTAAACGGATACAGGAGTTCTTTGGAATGTTCTTGCAGCATTCCTGTAAGTTTGAAAGTACTTCAAAAGAATTGTTAACAATTGTTTTTAAAAAGTCAAGTCCTGAAATTGCTATCCATACCCCCAGACAAAAGGGGAAGAGCTCTTCTTCACTATTGTGAGCAGTGCTTCTCTCAGAAAGTTCTAGCCATTACCCGATTCAGTGAGCCAAATTCTTCCCCCTCTTCTATTGACCACCACAAAGAAAAAAACAAAATAAAATAAACTTTTAGATATCTCATGAGACTAGATGAGAAACATACTACTTTGGGAAGACTAAGAAGTTACCTTCTGTTTACAATCTCAAAAGCAAACTGCTTCATGCCAGAAACAGAAAGCATTTAAATTTTAAAGACTAAGTGCCTCTGACAAAGAGTTGGAGCTGAGCGGCTCCAAGGCAGAAAGAAAGCATTGTCCTAGACATTTTCATATATTGTCATACTAGAAATATCAATACCAAAGGAGATCAGTGTGGTAAAGCATAAAGAGCTCAGGCTTGGGAGTCAGACAGGCCTGGGGTCCATTTCAGACTCCCCCACTTTCTAGCACTGTGGCTTCAGGCAGTTTTCTCAACCCTTGGGAACCTGCTCTCTTAACCTACAAGGTGTGGATAGCAACGGCAGTTTCTCACGGTTGAGGTGAGGCTTGATGAGGCAGCATATGAAACACGTTCTGCATTTTGGAGACCCTCAATATTACCTATTTCCTTGCTCGAAGGCCCACCTGGATCCCAAGACCATCCTCTGAGAATCACCTTAATAGACAATGAGGCACTTTGCCAGCTTCGGCGGTGTGCCTCCGAGATCAGGAGCCCTGTGCTCTGCGCTTGCTTTCCTTCAACCTGAGGACATTTTCCCTGCCTGTCTTTATTTCAATCAGACAACCCTTAATCTCACAGCATAAAGTCCAGGCAACATTTCTGACACGCCCAAATTTATTCTTTTCCTCCGAAGACATTTCCCTTCACGTCCAATGTCTTATAAGCTAGAGAAACCAAGAGGGAAAATGTTCGTCTGTCTTCGCCTGTCTGCCAAGCAATATGGTAAGAAATTGGACTGAGATGAATTTTCGAAGGGCGGAACTTAATAGCCAAGAGCCAAATAAATCTCGAGGAGTAGATACACAAGACATGGGGCACTGCACTGGGTCCTTGTCCCTAAGAAGCTGGTTTATCCTGAAAAGAACCTGTCAGCAGTCATTCTTGCTCTTCCTCCCGGTGTTTTTCATGTCCGGCAGGTTCATCACTCCTAAGCCCCCATTTCAGAACAAGCCTCAGAATCATCTCAGATCTCACGTCCACTGGGATGGGAGCCAGAAGAGAGAAGGATGGAGCTGCCGGAGTTTCAGGCTCAAACAAATTGTTTCAAATTCAGGGAGGGACAAAAAGGAAGGGGCAGAGGAGACAAGTGGCCTAGAGATGCTCTGCTTCTATTCCGCTCCAACAGACTATCCTGAGACCAGAACAAGTCTGCTCCAAACATGCTCCTTGAAGGTTATCCCAAGTCTAGGGCAGCAAATAACAGTTTTCCTCCCCAAAACAGAAATATGAAATAGTACTGCATTGAAAAAAATTCTGTGCTGGTTTGAATCATCAGAAAAGCCATATTCTTTTAATTCAGTCTGGTGGGAGCAGACTTATTGTGGGTGGGATCTTTTGATTAGATTGTTGCCATGGAGATGTGACCCTGCCCATTCAAATATGGGTCTTAATTAGTTTATTGGCATCCTCTATGAGAGGGTAAAAGAAGAGACACTTTGAAGAGAGCTCAGAGAGATGCTTAGAGAGATAACACTCAGAGGTGTTTTGGAGACAGCCACTGAAACCAGAATCAGGAGAGAAGCTAGGAGATGAAATCCAGAGTTTGCCCCAGAGAAGCTAAGGGAGGACCCCCAGACGCTTAGAGAGAAATGCCTTGGGAGAAACAAGCAAGGATGCACAGGAGGTGAGAGAAGCTAACACAGAAGCCCAGAGACATTTTGGAGAAAGCAATGGAAACCAGAAGCTAACCTTGGGCGAAGCCCTGCAGACGCCAGTCATGTGCCAGATGCCATCGGCCTTTCTACAGAGAAGGTATCGTCCTATTGATGCCTTAACTGGGGTATTTTCATGGCCTTAGAACTGTAAATTTGTGAGCCAATAAACCTCCATTGTAAAAGCCAATTCATTTCTGGTATTTTGCCTTTTGGCAGCTTTAGCAAACCAGGACAGATGCATTTTCTCTTTTTTTTTCTTATTACTGAAAGAAATATGTAGTCACAATAGAAATTTTAATAAATGCAGAAAAGTCAACATAGGGGTGGGGGAAGGAAGGAAAAGCCATCTATAATCCTATGAATATATATGTTTTTCCTTTTTCCCCAAAACAGAATGGTCCTGTCCATGATCTTTTGCAGCCTGTAGTTTTCATTTAACAGAGAACCATAAAGCATCTTCCCTTGCCCTTGGGAACTGTCCCAAGCTGTCCTCTCTGATGGCTGCTTTGTGTTCCTTAGGACCCAGTTTAACTAAATCTCTAATGGTGACCATTTAGATTGTTCCCCAGATTTTCCTATATAGAAAGTGCCATGGGGAATGTTTTTACAGCTCAGTCTTTACGTGTAGCCATGATTATCTCCTTCAAGTAAGTTCCCATAA
Source organism: Bradypus variegatus (assembly GCA_004027775.1). Taxonomy (NCBI): domain Eukaryota; kingdom Metazoa; phylum Chordata; class Mammalia; order Pilosa; family Bradypodidae; genus Bradypus; species Bradypus variegatus. Next base: position 21,555 of record PVKY010001213.1, read on the forward strand.
GTTAAATTAATGTAGCAAGGGATGCACATCTCTAAGGCTTTTGCCATGTATTGGCAATTTTCCTTCCAGAGAAGTTGAACTAGTGAAGTAACAGGTTTTTAGGTTTAGGGGATCACAGCTGCCAAGTGCCTACATCATCTTCTCTTACCCGTGTGAAACTAATGCCATGTAGTTTATTTACACAATTTGGAAAGGTGGAGTTAGGTTTAGAGGCTCGTGAGAGACACTGTGCCATAATTCTAAAAGAAGAACTAACTCCCCCCCTGCTTAGAAAAGTGTTTGCTCAAGAAAATATGGGCTGTAGCTGGTCATCCCTCTCCACGATTTAAAGACCTCAAAAATCAGGATTTATGAAAGAAATGTTTTTTTTCTTTTTTCCTGTTCATAAAAGTTGCACACGCACAATCCAGAAGATTTGAAAATAAAGAAACTTTATGAAGAATCCTCCAAAGCCCCAAGACCCAGAGGCTGCCACTGTTGACATGTTGGCAGGTGTCCTTTCAGCCCTTTTTCTTTGAATATGTGATTTGTTCATGGAAATGAACTAATACTAGCTATGTTCCATCTGTAGTCAGCCTTTTCATGGTTTTGTCCTATTCCAAGAGCTTTCCTGACCTTCAGGTGCTCAGGATGCAGCCTCCCTTTTGCCTCATCTTCAGGAGGACACAGGTGGTGTGGGCCTGGCTGGGGAGCACTCCTTTGGCCCCGCTCCCAGGAGGAAAGACACACATCTCTCCCAATCCTTCGACCTCCGGCTCCAGCACTGGCCTTGTGAACACTTCTCACTGGGCCTGCCTTACAATAATCTATAAGCCATTAGCTGGGGCTATATCAAATCTAGAAGGGTTTGTGCCTCTGACCTCAGCTCTTATCCAGGGTCGATATAATAAACGACCATCTGAAGACTGTTTCTGCATCTTCTGCAAAAGTCTTTGATGAGAGCATCTATCGTGTGCCTCACTGTCCCTTCTATGGAGATCCTCATGATAAATCTGTGCTCGCATTGAGTGTCAGGGAAAAGTTTGGCTCTCCTGACTAATGGCTGTACTTCCTTTTATCCAATAACTCATCATATTTCCCCTTTCGCTTTAGCTCAATTTAATGTGCAATTGCAGTAACTATCTTCTGCTAGGTTTCTGGTTGAATCATTTCCTTCCTTCATCCATGTGACTTTGGATGTTTTATCTTTAATCCTGCCATCCTGCATTTTTAATTGTCAGTCATTTCAAATTTGTTTGGAAGTAAGTGGGAATACAAAGCATAAATGAATAAACAAGTCCTATCCTAATCTTGACCCCTAAGCCATCTCTTTAAAATCGTGCTTGCCTTAGTAATTAATGATTTCCTTCATTAATTCTAGGTTCCTTCCTCATATTTCCAGGCTACTGCACCCACAGAGTCATTATAAGATGCAGTTGAGTGTATCAGGCCTCACTGAGAGGAGTGGGTTTTTAGGGATGATTTGTTAAATATTGGTGTCAGTCATTTTCCTGCATGACCGAAGTCCTGGAAAGCCTCTCTGGTCAAATACACCCACTTTCAACCTAATAGTGTGTTATTTCACAGCAAGGATAGTAGCCACTCCACTTTCAGGCTAGACAGCTTGGTGAGAAAGTAAAATGCAGAGGTGCTGGTCACTGGGGCTTCGTGGCTGTGCCCAGGGACACACAGTGGTGGACACTAGTGTTTCTGCCTGAGCCAGTTGTGCCCCTTAGCATTTCCTTCCCTCCCTAAGCCCCATCACAGACCTTCCATTAAAGTCTTCCTGTTTTGATGTATGTTGCCTTGGTGATCAATGTACCTGTTAAATCCACCCCCACCCATCAGGCCACTCTTTAAGTGGTAGATGAAATTATAAGCCGCAATTCTTCACCCTTCCCTGCAACCACATGCTTGCAGTGGCTTCAACATAGCAGAACACACTTGCCCACTCCTTGGCTTTAGGCTTTGTTCTGTGACTAGCTGTGGTCAATGGAATGAAGCAGAAGTGACCACGCACCAGTTATAAACCTAAGCCTTAAGAGGCCTGGTGAGCTTCCATTTGCTCTCTTGTGCTGCTGCCATGAGTATGAGAAGAACTTCCCGTGGGCAGCTGCTGTCCCTTTGGCAGTGAACCCACATGAAGCAGAGCTTCCCCAGACAACTCATAAATCCTTGTGCAAAATAAATGCTGACTATGGTTTGCTACTGAAGCATTTGTGCCTGCTTGTTACAAGGCAAAAGCTGACTGATGCGCTGTGTGACAGACCCTTCCCAGAAGATCTGGTTCTTGTTCTTGTCCTTATGCTTTTGACCTTCATGCTTTGGATCATTCAGCTGATTCTTGAGTCCTCTGAAAATTAGACTTCCCTTCTATGTGCAGTCCCAGCCAGTCCCAAGGACTGCAGCATTCTGAGTCTCCAGCTTATCCCACAGAAATAGATTCTCTGGGGTGTCCTGATAACTAGTAGGTATAGAATGTATGTCCTCAACACTAAAAATAGCCAACACCACTGAGCAGGTGCTAACCACGGGCCGGGCCTTGCACTAAGTGCCTGCACTTGTCATTTCATCTACTCCTGAAGCTCCTGGGGCAGGTATATTATAATCTTTGGTGTACACATGAGGAGACGGATGCACTGAAAGGAAAGTAACTTGCCCAAGTGCCACAGCAGGTGCAGGGAGACCTCAAATCCAGCTGTGTTTGATGCCAGAGACCACAACGTGCTTCCACCCTTTTATGTACCTAAATTGTTTGAATCACTCTGTGCCTCACCAACTAGTTGGCAGAAAAATCAAACTCGGGCATGACTGGGCTCTCTCCCATCTCCATGCTCAGGGCCGGAAAGTGGGTGTGGGGCCACACCCTGGGCTTGTGGCAGCTCACATCTTTGCTGCTGTCCCCTGCCCCCTCTCCCACCCCCAGACGGGGATGGTGGCAGGAACTTGCGGGGGCCAGGCCCCTGTACTGTGACCTGCTGAGCAGCCACAAGGCCCTGGGAGGTCCTTCTGTGCCCAATGGAGGTGGAGTCAAGGAGGTTTCCAGAGGCTTCAGGGAGGCTTGGCGTGGCTTGTGGGAAATTCGGATCACGCTGCTCTTCCAGGGCAACGCCAAAGCCCCTCACTCAGTTGTGACACACAAGCACAGCAAGGTGGAACTGGCTATGGCCTAGAGAAATTTTGCTCCACCACCCCCTAAGTTTACAGATGGGGAAACTAAGGGCCTTTCTCTACGATGCAGTTTCTCACTCCTCACTTCTCAGTAGTAGCAGCAAGAGGTACAGCGCTTGGGCAGCAGGCTGGCCCCTTATTAAAAGTGTATAAGCCTTTGTCTTTAACTTAAACTTTATGTATTCCTAAACACTAATTCTGTAACTCGCACATTTATCACGACAACTGCACTCATTCGTTTGACTCTGAGCTGAACATACCAGACCACCACGAAACAGACACTGTTCTGGGCCCTGCGTGACTGAGAGTAACGCATTTTCCTTTCTATGCTCTTGCAGAGCTTTTTCAAAAACGTGGATATATTTATATTGTGAAAATTGGTCCCTTCTGTCCCCACCCCACTCCACTTGTAGGGTCCCAGAGACAGATGACTTTGTTCCTCCTCCCAGTTGCTGCTCAGGGTGGGGATGTGTTTCTGATCAGACACGTGCCATTCCCAAGAGCAGGTGCTGCTCACCTCCCTGTTTATGTTCCCTGGACTCACAAACCTGCTTCCCACCTCCCAAGGAGATGTCTCACATGTCCTCCTTGGCATGGAGACCATTTCTGGTCAAGGACACTTCATCTATTTTTTATCAGTTGCTTGAGGCAAGGAAGGGGTCGTCCATCCACGCCCTTGCCCTCCACACCTGGTGTCCATCTCCCCACAGAGGGCCTTTACCTGCCTAAGGTCACTCTCAGCGAGGGAGGCCCAGGCCCACTCAGCAATGCCCCCAAAGACCCCAGCTCAGCTGTCCCTCAGCAGGGACTGTGTCCTTGCTGACCTTCGACAGGTCCAGAGATGACAGCCCGGCAATTCTCTGTTGAGGCTGGCTGAGCCGCCCCATGCCTCTCTCACCCTCCTTGGATGGGTGTAAATTGGTTCACAAATCCTGCAATTCGTTTAGCTCATGCTCTGCTGAGTTTCCTCAGCGATTTTCTGGTTTATTGCCCGTTGCCTGGTTGCTAAGATTCCTTGTAAATTGCGTTGCCCTCTGCTCGGCTCTGCTATGCTGTTTGTCCAGGCTTGATGTGGAAGCTTCTGTCCTAGCCTCTGTCAGGTGCCAGTCGTGAGTTGCTCTAAAGTGACATCTCTGTGGCAGGCGGGCTCACCACCTGCATGGCAAAGAAGCAGAATGGTGAGACAAAACCCCAAGGGCACAGAGCTAATTTATGCCACAAGGCACAACTCATCTTTCTCTCCGTCACATTCCAGAGAAGGAATCAATATGTTGGGGTGGCGGCATTTGCTCAGGGCTCTTGAAATGTTTCTTGATATTATCCCATCACACACTAGACAGTGTAGATGACTGAAAGACAGACAGACAGCCCTCTGCCAGTACTACAGACAGATGACTGTGAAGAGGTTAACAGTTCAGGCTGTAGTCAGACCATCTAGGTTCAAATGCAAGCTCTGCTGCTTCCTGGTTGTGTGACTTTGGATAAGCTACTTTGGCTCTTGCTGTTTTAGTTGCTCTTCTGTAAGACAGAGATAATACAAACATCTACCTCACTGGATCGTGGTGAGGTTTAAATGAGATAATATATGTAAAATATGGGCCCTGGAGATAGTGCTCAATAAATGTTAATTGCTATTATTGTTATCCTCAACAATGTCACTGTCCCCAACCGGCATGCCAGAAGCCAGTGACCGCGGCACTCTTCCCATCCCGTGGCCCAGCTGATTTGTCCCATGATGCAGCAGCGTTCTTCTCAAGACCCCTTTGGCTGGGAGTTTCTTGTTGTTTCCCTCCCTTGTCTGCCTTCCTCTCTAGCTCCCTCTGGTATACACAGTGGCTTCAGAGTCTCTTGAGTCCTTTAATTGGAAGGGGTAAACTGCTCATCATTATTAAAAGAGGGGTCCAGCCAGGCTTTCACTCCCACTTTTTCAGAACAGAATTGTAAATTACACATCCCGTTTATATAGACACCATGTAGTTATATAAATTATAGGTAAAGTTTTATAACATATACATATGGACCTTTATATGGATAAAATCTGCATATACGTCTCTATAGAAGGCAAATGTACATTCTCCCATAATGTACACTCTCCCATTTCTCAAATGTTCTCAGCATTCACTGGAGTCCAACACGCTAAAGGAAACATCATTCCATGTTAGCTTTCCTTTTAGCTGCTTTACAAATGAATGTGGCAGGACCCAGGGGCTTAGGGCCACTTTTGCAGAGCCCTTCACAGGAACTCAAAGGTGGGAGGGACCTGCCAAGTCAATGAACCCAAACTCCTGCCCAGCCCAGGAATCCCTTTTCCAGCAACCATGAGGGAGAGCCTGCGCCATCGATGGGTGGCTCAAGATGTTAGAAAGTTATTTAAGTTGAACTGAAATTTGTCTTATTACAACTCCTCACCCTTCACCCACCCTGTTCATTCTCCTTTCTTGGCCAACATTTAAGCCCTCTTAAACACAACAGGCTTCTCAAATATTTAAATCCACCCACCCATCTCTCCTCATCCCTCTCTTCTCTAGAATCAGTATCCAAATTCCCTCAAACGGTTTCCTAACTCCTCTATCCCAGCCATTTCCCTCTGGCTGCTCCCTTGTCTATCAACACGCTCTTTAAAATGTAGAGCCAGGAACAGAAGGCCTTTGCCTGGATGTCATCTGACCAGCCCAGTGTTCATGGCTCTAACATCCAATGACATGACACAATAGTGTTAATTCTTTAATCTAAAAAAATTGACTTGTCAGTAGATTTGACAACTAGAGCCTCTCTCAGCTCTTTCTCGCAGGAACTGATACCAAGCCTCAGCTCCCCTTAATTGTACCTGCAACCTGATGATCTGGACCTAAGAGTAGAACTTTACATTTGTTACTTGAGGGTTTTAGCTCAGCATCTCCATTTCCTCTACCAAGCAGGGATATGAGCTAAAAGAAGGCAGACTCAGCCGCCCACCACCGAGGATAGCTTGGCTCTTTACAGCTAACCCATGTCAGTTACTTCTGCTTCGCCAACGTTCTACCAGGTGCTATGTACACAGGAGGCACTCAATGATAGCTGAACCTGCATCGAGCCTGCTGTGAAACCCCCTAAATAAGAAGCTCCAATATATGATGCAGGAGAAAGCTCTTTGAATATTGTCAAGAACTGTGCAGAGATCAGTTTGGTTAATGGCACTATCATTACTGCTACTAAAAGCTTACGGAGGGCAAGAACCATATGTTACTTTTTGCTACCTCCATAGTACCTGGTATGATGCCTTCCACAGCAAGTGCTCCATCGTTGTTGCTGGTTGAACTGAATTGAAGGAGCTTGTACAACATCATAGACATAGACTTAGAAGAAGAAAGTTCAAACGCGGGGTGAAAGGCTCTGGCTGGGATATGGCCAGGAGATGAGGCCATAGGATAAAATGAGAAAAGCCAAGAGACCTTGAAAAATGGGAAGCTGGGACTATGCTGAATCTGGAAGGCATAAGTTCCCAAGATTTCTAAATTTTATCAGCTATGACTACATAACTAACCACCCCATAATTCAGTGGCTTAACAGCAACAAGCATGTATTTTTGCTAATGAGACTATGGGTCAGGTGGGCAGATCTAAGCCAGACTTGGCTGACCTCTGCTGGGCCGGCTTTTGTGTCTGTGGTGAGCTGGTGGTCAGCCTCACACACACGTCTGGTGGGTGGCTGCCATAGGCTGGGTGCTGGAGCACCTCAGCCAGGTGTCTCCCATCATTCAGCAAGCCAGCCCACACTCACTCTCTTGGGGGCTCAATAGGTTTCCACGAGAAAAAGCAGAGGTGCACAAGATGTCTTGAGGCCTTGGCTTGGAAATTGCACACTGTCACTTCTACTGCTTTCCACTCGCCGAAGCAAGTCACAGGGCCAGTACAGATTTAGGGGATGGCAGGGAAACCCTCCATCTCTTGATACAAGGATATGCAAAGTCACGTTGCAAAAGGTATGGATATAGGGAGGTAGGAAGAATTGGGGACTTTTTAATCATCAGTTTACACCACCTTTCCTTCCTTCCTTCCTTCCTTCCTTCCTTCCTTCCTTCCTTCCTTCCTTCTTCCCTCCCTCCCTCCCTCCCTTCTTTCCTTCCTTCCTTCCTTCTTGCCACCCATTCATCCTTCCATCCATCCATCTTTCCATCTATCTTTCCATCTATCTTACATCCAGTTCCCACCACCTGAGTACCGAGTGTAGCACAGGACCATGCTAGATACCAGAGGCATCGCTGGAGAATGCATATACTGGTGGCATAGGCCCTAGAGTTTGGAAGGAGGTTCCGACTAGAAGAAAACCACCATTGAAACAGGTTAGAAGGAGAGCTGCTGGTAGCCACAGAGTTGCTTCCATGGGCATCAGTAGCCTCTGTCTTGCTGTGGCCATGGGATGATGGTCCCTGTGCTGATGCCCCTGAAGTGCTCATTTGCTTTTGTGACCACACTGTGCCCCACTGCCCAGCTTGGCTGCTGCTGCTTCCAGAGTCCTGGAAAACTGATGAACTCAGTCAGTCACTGTGCACTTTATCACGCCACCTGTCAACTGAGTCCTGGCAAGGACATAAACAACCTGATAGGCCTCTGGGGCCCCAAGGAGTCTGGTAGCTAGCTTTGATCAACTGCAAACCTCTCCCAGGGTGACTTGGGACAAGACTGGGACTGCAGGGCTGGGTGCAGCCCAGGATAGAGAACCCCCTGCAGAGCTCTTGGCAGGGCACTGTTATAGCTCAATTTTATGAGCTCTTAAATCTCAACATTTACTAAAATGAGGGAGCCCAGCAGGAAGATTAAGCACTGCTGGGCCCCTTAAATCATCAGCACCAGCCATCCTGGGGGCGAGATTTGTTTTAGACCCTGGCATGATCTCCGTGTCAAAGACACAGGGAAATGAGCAGTGGTTAAGAGCTTCGGTTCCTTTCCAAGTTCTGTCACTTTCTAGCTAGGCGACCTCGAGCAAGTAGCCAAACTTCTCTGTGCTTCAGTTTCCTCTTCTGTATATGGGATTCTGAGCCCTTGAAGGAGATTGCCTCAGGATGTTCAAGAGCCCTGTTACAGAATCCAGGGACTTGGGGAGCTCTTGGTAGCTTCCAGCTCCAACTCTCACCTCACCCCACGATGGCTAGGAACTGCAGGAGGCCCAGGACTGACAGGTTTCCATAGGAGCCCTCAGCTCTTAAAGCAGCTAGAGTCAGAAAGAGATGTCCTGAGCCAACTTCTGACCCGCACAGACCCCAGAATACTCTACAATCACTCGAAGTTGCGCTGAGCCCAGAGTTTAGCTGACACAGCTGCCATTGTGCCCCTAAGTTGCTGAGCACCTCTAGACAAGTCACTTAACCTCCCTGAGCCTCTGAGAGGCTGAATAAGGCTCCCAGGGACTTGGGTGGTACAAATAGCACAACAGGTGTGACAATCCTTCAAACTTGTAAATCTCCATGCAATTCATTAATTCTTATCACAAACATTCTCTGAACACCAAGAACACAAGCACTCTGCCGGGCCCTGGAGATAGATCAAAATAAGGCTCCATCCTTGCTCTCCAGATGCTCACAGCTGTGTGGAGAAGCTGGCAAAGCACTCCTGCATGAGGACAGGGCTCTCAGGGAGCCCTGAGGAAAGTTACCAGGAGAGCCCAGAGTGACAGGGAGGCTTCCTAGAGGAGACAACAGTGGTTAAAGCAGAAGAGACTCAGGGGGACAGCCAGGCAGGGGAGGGATGACGTAGAGGTGAGTGCTCCAGCAGAGAGAGCAGCAGATGAAGGGACCAGGGGTAGAGGTGGCTGTGATGGGGGACGACAAGGTGGCTGGCTGGGACCTGGGCAACTTTCAGCAGTGAGGAGGTCAGGATGAAGAAGAGGATTAAGAGTCCTTGTGACCATGCTGAGGAGGCTGGATTTGAACCTGAAATCATCGCAGCCCCAGCAGCTATTGCAGGGGCTTACAGTTGTTCACCGGCAGAGATCAGAACTGGGCTAAGAGCAGGGTTTCCTGATCACTGACTGTACTTTACACGCTGTGGAGGGAGGGCCTGTTATTACCTGTAGTCTGTAGATGAGATTTCCCACCTTGCCTGAGGCCACCCAGGGAATAAAAAGCAGAGCTGGGGTTTGAACTTGAGCAGCCCAACTCCAGATCCCTGCTGGTCACCTAGATGTTTTAGCTTGGCTGAAGCATGGCCTTTCCCGGAGGGCTGCCCCCCTCAGATTGCCAGGAGGGGTCTCTTCCTGCTCGTAGGGACCCCCCCAGCCTTCTGGTCCATCTATGCCTGCCACACGCGCAGCTCCCGGCCTGCCTGTCTCCCTCACTGAGAGCCAGCACCACCTGATCTGAATTTAACCTCCCTCCCCAGGGCCCAGCGTGGAGCCTGCCAGTAAACTCTGTCCCCAGAGAGCATGCTTTGAAATCCTCTTCATTAGACTCCTGATGTGGGAAATTAAAAGTATGAGCTTGAAGCTTTTCAGGGCAGTAAATATTTACGGTAACACTGTTGTAGAAGATCAAATATTTATAATAGGGTTGACTCCATCATGTTGCCCGTTGTCTGAGCTTCTGGGGCTGCAGCAGCTACATTATGAATGGACCCAAGTCATTAAAATGCTTTCAAAACCATTTGTGCTCCTGGTAGCTCCTGTCCGAGGGGTACAGTGTGGCCAGGCCTGGGAAAGGCTGCCCGGGGCCTGGCAAGCCGGGGTTCTGCCTCCCCCAGTGCCACCGCTGGAGACCACAACTGCCCGCAGGGATGTCCCCCCCAGCCCCTGCTTTGTTCAGGTGCTGGGTTTCCCGCCACAGCCCTCATCACCTGGCATCGTTGCCTCTTTTCTTACTGGATTCCCCACCCAAGAGTGCATCTGTCTTCTGTACAACTGTTTCCCTGGGGCAGGCACAGTGCCTGGCACATGGTAGGGGCTGAATAAATTATTACTAATGAACACATGTTGCCAAAGTTGTTATTTGCTTTAAGAGCCAGTTGTGGATCCATCAAAGAGGGATTTCTCATAGTCTTTTTTTTTTTTTACCTTTGGCCGTGTTTTATGTGTGTCTTGTACATATGTATCTTATGTGTATCTTATATGCTATCTTGTCATAGTCTCCATTTTACAAAGTAGTATTTCCTTTTGTTGGATTCAAAATCACCTTTTCCAATGTCTAAGGTATATCCCTTGCTTGCTTGCTTTTTCTTAACCGTTTTCTTTTTTCCCATCCTCATCTTACATTTCTATATTGTCATTTTTAAAGTTTTATTATTATAGCTGTGTAATTTTTAATTTTACCTCTCTGTCTTTTCATCCAAAATCACACCCCCTTGATCTTTTGGAAACTTCTCTGAATTATCTCCAGGTTTGGGGATGCCCAGTGACCAAGGTGTGTGCCACACGCTAGCTGTGGCTAGCCCAATGCTGAATTCGGAGGCAGAGAAATACTTCCCGGCAGGAAGCCAATGTCCAGGCTTCTTGACCTTTGCAGGTTGTCTTCCTATAAAATACCTGCAAAGAATAGTTTTCAGGGCCTCTGGGTCCCTTTTCTGGTTTCATTTGCTGGCTCAGTAGGTTGCAATTCATGTCAAAGAGATAGTCCTCCTGACCCAAGGTAGCTCCTTCTAAGGGCGCTCCCCGAGTCAGTGGAGGAACTCTGGGGCCTGGAGCTGACATCTGTGATGTGGCTTTTACACCTGCAGCATCCACTTTCATGAATAGGCTGAGATGGACAAAGTAAATGGTGGCCAGGAAATAAAGAAACCATGTTTGGTTCATGAGGCAGTAAGTGAAGCTGATGTTCTTGTTCGGCAATGAAGGCCAAAAGAGGTCTTCAAGACTGTTTCATGTCAACTCTGTTTCATGTGAATTTTAATCAAATACTGGATTTGAAAATTTTAAATAACTTACATCTATCATTTTGCCTCTGTTCATATGTACAGGTATCACCTCCCAGAACGATGATAGATTAGTGACAAATGACTTCTTTCAAACATCCTGCTTACTTATGTGTTCAATGATTTTACCCTTTATTATAGATCAGTGGTTCTCAAACTTGTCCATGTGGCTGAGCACCTGGAAGTTATAGGGCTGTTTGCGGAACACCATGAAATACTGATATATTTAATCCCATTATATGAGCCAGGAACAATTTTACTAGCAGAAAATATGACTATATCAATGTGTGCAATATAATATCACAACCACAAACACATGTGTCCTCAGAAAAAAATAACAAGCTGCCAAGCTGAGAGTGGCTGTTTTGGAATGTCTCGCTCATATTTGCTTGCTGCTTGTTCATTCATGCTATCTCCCAAAACTACCCAGCCACAAAGCAGCTGTAGGTGCCAAACCTTTAGAAAAAATAAGGGTCAGGAGAAGACTGAGCAGCCATGAGTAGGAATCCAGTCAATGAGTTTTAGGAAGCCCCTTTTAGCTGCCCAGACATGAGGCTCTGGTGTCTGAAGTGCCCCAGGGACTCGGGCAGCTCCCCCAGACTCCCAAGCCCTGTCCTGAAGCCCTGCGGCTACCGAGATATGATTCCCATTGACTCAGCTGCTGCTGAGATGACCTCCCTTGCACCTCATGTTCTCACGCATCCTTGAGTGGCCTGCGCAAATCTCTCCCTTGTGACCGTGATGAAGGAGGTGGGCATAACCAGGAAGAGGGAGGAGGAGGAGCCAAAGGGAGAGTCACCACCTGCCGGCCCTCGGTGTGCTAGTTTAGATGTATTAATGGCCCCCAAAATGCCATTATCTTTGATGCAATCTTGTGTGGGTAGACATATTACTGTTGATTAGCTTGGAATCCTTTGATTGAGTGTTTCCATGGAGATGGGACTCAATAAACTATGAGTGAAACATTTGATTGGATAATTTCCATGGGGGTGTTGCCCCGCCCATTCAGCGTGGGTGTTAATTGGATCACTGGAGCCATATAAAACAGCTGACAAATGGAAGGAACTCATTGCTGCAACTTAGAGAGACATTTTGAAGATGGCCTTTGAAAGCAGACTTTTGCTCCAGAGAAGCTAAGAGAGGACAAAACATCCCAAGAGCAACTGAGGGTGACATTTTGAAGAGGAGCTACAGCCAAGAGGGACACTTTGAAGAATGCACAGAGAGGAGCTGGAACACAACCTGGGATCAGCAGATGCCAACCACATGCCTCCCCAGCTGACAGATGTTTTCTGGACACCATTGGCCTTCCTTTGGTGAAGGATACCATGGCCTGGACACTTTTATGGCCTTAAGACTAACTTTATAACCAAATAATCCCCCTTTATAAAAGCCAATCCAGGACTCTTCCGGGAAGATGGCTGCATAGAGAGGAGTGGAAACTAAGTAGTCCCCCTGAAACAACTAAAAAAAACCAGAAACAACTACTAAATAATCCAGAATAACTGCAGGGGGACAAACGAGACCGTCCAGTCATCACACACCAACCTGAATTGGGAGGAATGCCTGAGAACACAGCATAAAATCTGTAAGTGAAACCCGCG
>PVKY010001214.1:0-34175 GCA_004027775.1 Bradypus variegatus
CCCTAAGAATGTTCTGGAATGCTGAAAGTTCATCTGCATTGGGTAAGCAGCACAAAATGAAAATGGATGACCTCTTATTTAAAAATTATTAAGAATTTCAAGATGGTGACAGCAGAGCACTAACCAAGCACCCAGCTGTCAGGTGTTGAACAGCCATCAGGTGACTGGGGGGAAAATGGAGGCTTACATGCTAATGATTTCTTCACATTGATGGCACCACCTAGTGGTCACCTGCCACACTTCCCCATCCCTCCAGTCTGACGTGCAGAAAAATATGGGTGTGATCACATAAGACAGTAAGAATCCCCTGTCCTGCATCTGAATGCTTACTTATGAATGCTACTACTGTCCCAGGTGTCAGAGATAAAGTGGTAAGGAAAACAGGTGGGGACCTGCCTTCATTGGCTTACTACATGAGATTATTGTGTTCTGTTCTGTTGGATGCATTCCTCACTGGCCAAGGGTCAACCAGGCTTTATTAACTAGGTGTCCACTATGAACGTGGAAATGAGACCACAGCTGCAGATGCTGTCAGGCTCCACCAACCCCCCCAGGTTCCCGTGTTTGCACACACCACAGCCGGGTGCATTCATTCTCAACAGCCAACATCTGGGACTCTTTGTCTCAGGCTGGTTACTTGACAGCTGGTTGGCTTCTGTGTATGAAGCCCTTCACATCAGAAGTTCCCTTGTGCTTCAACTTTAAGATAGAAGAGAAATAGCCTAGAATTTGGAGTTAGATAAATCTGGATTTAAAATTCTGATTCTATCACTTCAAAGCACAAACCACAAACATCTCCAAGCTTCATGCATTTCATTTGCAAAATAGAAGGTAGTAACACCTACCATTTCATGCAGAAGGCTGGGTCCAGAGCCAATGTCTACTGCTTTTTTGCTGAACTCTCCCCACTGATCTGCACTGCTTGTTCTCAGAAGCATCTAATAAGAGAGCAGGGGCAGATGCTGGGCCTCACAATTGGGGCACTCACCCACTGGGGAGGGTTCCCATGTCGTGAGGCACAAGTGAGCGCCTCCTGAGTGATCCATGGTCTCTGGAAGCATTAACCTAAGCAAGAAATGAAGGGGAGAACCAGGGAGACCCTGGAAAGCTCCCAGATCACAGAACCACCAGAGGGTATTCATTCATCATTCATTCAACACATACTTATGAAGGCTTACTGTGCCAGGTATCAGGGATACAGGGGAAGCAAAACAGGTGGGGTCCTGCCCTCCATTAGCTTCATAAGGAGATTCTTGCGTCTTGTTCTCTTGGATGCATCTTTCCTTCACTAGGCAATGGTCAACCAGCTTTTCCAGGTTTCCACTACGAGCCAGAAAATTGTGTGAGAATGCTGTCAGGCTCTGCTAACCCCCTCAGATTCCTTTCCCATGTTCCTATGCACCACAGCTGCAGTCATTCAGTCCCAACAGCCAACACCTGGGACTCTTTGCAGGTGAGCTGTGCCCAGGCTGTGGAGGCTCCTTTTACCTGGGTGCAGAGAGAGCCAGAAGCGGCCCTTAACCGGTGACTGACAGGTGCAGAGGTGTAAATACTCCAGTTCCCTGGCCCTGGCAGGGACCCTCTGGGGTGTGACTTAGATTGTTTCCACAGCTCTCCAGAGCATTGAACCAAAGTTTCTCTCCTAGGACTGGCCCTCTTTCCTTTCCTTTTCTTCTCCCTTTCCTTTATCTACCTGTTTTGCCTGGGATACTTCCTAATAAATTACTTTCATACAAATTCTTTTCTTAGAATCATCTTATAGGAAACTCCTTTCCCCACCCAGAAAGAGAAAGGAAAGGGAGGTAGCAATTGTTTCCATTCTTCATGTTGTCAGTGATGCAATGTGTAAGAAGTAAGTCATTATGAATACTAAAATACTGATTTTGCAAATTAATAACTTTTGTTATAAATTAGAGTGCACTCAAAAATATCTCTGTAAAATTATCAGTCTTCCTCACTTGCATTCTGATAGGTTTTGTGAGTGATGAATAGGGAGGCATTTCTGCTGGCTGGGATTTGCATATAACCTACCCCTGTATTATACAAAATCTTGGTATACCATGGGAATGGGCACATGTAAATATCATACACTGTGTGTTTTATTGTGTGAAAAGGAGCAAGACATGATGGGTTGGAGGCCTGGGAATTTTGGCTTCATGCCAAAGGAATACAGCTTGGAGGGCTCGGCTCCCCCAAATCCACGTGAACAACATGCATTCATCCCATCAGAAATGTCTTCCCCTCTCATCTAATCCCATTGCCCCAAACCCAGCTTGTCCAGGAAATTTTCCCAGATTCCTTCCTTCTCCCTACCCAGCCCACACTGAGCTCTCCTTCCTTGGCACCATAGAAAGTGCTTATTGTTTGAGCCACTTTCTTAGCACTTGGGTATACAACCCTCTCTTCCCCCAAGCTAGCTGGAGTCTCTGAGTTTCTGGTCCAAATCACAGGCTGATGAGGCAAGTTGTACATTTGGAGCCTCGCCACGGCAGGATGTGTGGGCTGGAGCTGGTCCTGCTGTCAGAGAATCATGGCCTTGGGCAGGAGGTGAGTTTAAGTCCCCAGAGCTTGGCTCCTCCCACAACCAAACCTTGATCAGTAGGTGTGGACACGGGGCATCTGCCCAGCTTACCTGTCATGCCTGGAGCCTTGCCTTGCTGCTTGCCCCTCCAGCCCTTCTGCCTGCCTCCCCTCAGGGTTTGATTCAGACCCTTGGGCATTGATGGGGTTCTGCTTCCAATGGCCCTAACAGTAAGGGCCCCTACACCATTTCATTTACATTCTTACACACTGTCATGCCTGGAGCCCCTGGCTGTGCTGCCCTGCTACTGCTGTCATTCTGGAAATTCCCCATTCCCTAGATTGAGATTGAACTTGAGTTTATGGTGCCTCTTGGATCCAGAGACTTGGCCTCTGGCCACCTCTCTGCAGGGCCAAACCTGGAAGATCTCTGCCCTCCTTCACCAGACTTTGAGCCCTGGCAAGCTTGGGCACTGGGACGTACAGAGTAATGATTCATAGTACATGCTCCTTGGTGTGACAGAGTCTGTTTTCTGAGTCTTTCTAGGGTCCCTGATTGGGTGGTGATATTTATGAACAAAGGGTCCTGTCTTACATCTTTAGGTTTTCTAAGGCTGCTTGGGATAGTTTAACATTAAATGTTTGCTGATTAATTGCAGTTCCTCCCCCAGGCTTACTCAAGAGCTTAGCTATGACAGTCATTCATTTGACCATCCATTATTTTTCCATCCATCCTCCCTCCCTCCCTCCATCCATCCATTCATCCATCCTCAGTCATATAATAAATATCCGTATCTGAAAGAGTGACTCCATTTGCTCTTTTCTTGTCTCACAGACTAGGAAAGAGGTTGTTACTCTAAGAACGTTGATAATCGTCAGAAAGAATTTCAAAGCTGCCTCTGAATATTGATATTTGTTCTTACAAGATGTCCTGATGTGTGTACCAACATGTGCCAACGAATATGCTTTGGACTTCTGAAAGCATAAAGAATGTATTTGCAATTCCTACTTCCCAGGAGACCTTGAAAGGGGACTGGCATGGGAGTGAGGCTGCCTACCCTGGGGTTATTCCAGACGTATTTATTCAGAATTGAGGAAATAAATGCTTGGGATTTTTGGTCCAATGGATTGTGTGATGGAGAACAGGGATGGACCTCAGTAGGAGTGGAACTTCCAAAGAGTGACTTCCACCTTGGAGGTTGGAAGGAGAAACTCCCACAGAGTTTCAGTTTGAGGACTGAAGCAAGTTCAGAGTGAGATGTGACCAAGTTGAATGTCCTTGTAAGAGGTTTAACTTCTTAGACACATTTCCCTTGGATATGGGAAAAGGCAGATTATCCCATAGTGTTAAAATCCTTTCTCTCATATGTTGTAATTATCTCCATGGCCTCTGATGGCTCAGGAAAGTCTACTCACCCAAACAACTTTGACGGTTGTGGTCACAGAGGGAGGTGAGGAGCTGGGGCATACTGGGAGGCAGACAAACCTATTCCTCATCCCTTCTTCCTTTCCAGATGCTTTGTGGCAGCTATAGCAGCTTTGCCAGGAGAGCAGCTGAGGGAGGTGGAACACTCAGCTCAGAGGAGGGGTGGCATCCACTTAGAAGGGGACAGGAGACAATCCCTTTCTTTCTCAGATACACCTTGAGGCCAAGGGAAAGCTGACTTGAGGATGCTCCACGGCCAAGCACTGCTTTGGGCACTGGAGATATGGGGAGATTAGACAGTCTCTGTCGGCCTTGAGGAGCTCACACTCATGAATAATCCCATCTTAAAAAGGGCCTTGCACATGGTAGATGCTCAGTGAATGCCTTCTAAGAGAGGAATGAACAGTGAGAGGGTTTGGGGCTTGAAGAACGAGTGGGATTTTCCAGGTGTGAAAGTCTGTGGATATCTTTGGGGGCTGGTGCCTGCTCCCATGCAGCCTACTGCAGTGTCTGTGGGAGAAAGAAAGGAAGGACAGTAGCAGAAGAGGTCCTGGGACACCTGCTCTGCTGGCTGGAAATTCTAGGTTAGGTATGACAAAGGGCATCTTAGATGCTGTGCTGGGTAGTTTATTCTGTGTATGGCATAAAGGCCAATGTAGTTGACAGTAGTTCTCAAAGTGTGTGATGGGGCATCAGCATCACCTGGGAACCTTCTAGAACTGCAAATTCTGAGCCACCCCCTAGCCAGATCCACTGCTTTAGAAATTCTGGGGGGGGGGTCCCCAGCAATCTGTGTTTTAACCAATTCTCCAGGTGATTCTGATGCAAGCCAAAATCTGAGAACCACTAGTGTAGTGGAAAAGCACTAGACTTTGGAAGGAAGGTGGATGGGGCGAGGAAAGAGAAGTTTGAGGCTGAAAATGTGCATTGGGTGAAGGCCTGTGTGGTTTTGAGCTTTGGGCTTCATGACATACCCTCTCATTTAAGGTACTCTCAGCAGGAACCGGGAGAGGTCAGAATCATCATATCCTTGCTATGGATGGAATGAATTGGCTTAGATAAGACAGTAAGTGCTAGAATCAAACTATTCACCCAATTTGACCTGACTCCAAAAGCTGTTTTTTTTTTTTTTTTTTTTTTTTTTACCACTGCAGGTGCTTCCCGGGTGCCACAGCAGCCCGGTGGCATGGGCGGCAGTGCCCAAGGAGCCCTGCCCTGCCTGCACAGAAGGGGCCGGAAGCCTGATGCTCCTTTCCAAGGGCCCTGAGGCTACCTGGAGGGAGATGAGGCCTCCTGCTCTTGTTCCTGTCCCCTAAGGACAGTTATTTGAATTTTCATAAGGCTTGCCATTCACACCAGGGAGCTGGGCTTGGCAAGGGTGCTTTCCTAAGCCACCAGCTGTCATCCCTGACTCCTAGAGCTAAAAGGTTAAATTTGAAGTTAAGTGTTAAAAGCAGGGTGAAAAATTACCTGTATGTCATGATTACAACTACCTTAGGTTAAAAAAAAAACCCATTGAGAATACTCTAAAGGGGAAAAAAGTGGTGCTAAACGGTTGTGTTGGGGCAGCGGTACTGATTTTCTTCCTTTGCTTTTTTATATTTTGTTAGGTGATTACAATGATTTCTGTGATGACTATGTAGTCGCTTATTTTTAAAGGTGCACCCAGTAGAATGCAGTGGCGCCATGGGCAGCCGTGTGTGCCTAGTGACGAGCACAGCCTCTCTGTTCAGGGCAGTGTCGGCCTCACCTGCCCCTTGGGGTCTGTTCCTGGGCCAGCAAGGGAAGAAGCCAGACACTGTCTGGCAGAGCGGATGTCAGGGAGCCTTGACGTTCATCTCAATCAGTTGTGAGTTGAAGTCCCAGGGCTTTCATGGCCCCCAAAAAATCCCTCTTCATGACACCGTGCATTGGCCGACTGCGGAGGGACTTTGGGACCCAGGACCGAGTCTCCTTGCAGGGCATCCTGATAAGAGACACCACCCAGATGTGCCAACTCCATGGAATGGCTCGGGGCTGTCACAGGAGATAGGAAGCCCCTTGGCTTACTCTCCAAACAAAGGCCACCCAACACGTTTAAACACAAAATATTCTTTTATTTGTCAATGAAGGCTACACAGGATCACTTCTGGTTCTGTTTTTATGCTTTCCCCCCCTTTTTATTCTAGAAGGTATCTACATCTGCATTTATTTACAGCCTTGTCGGTATTTACACGGTCAAGAATACAGTGTTAGAAACACAAAAGTGTTGAGAAAAAAAACTTCTCAAAATTAGTTCCAGACGTCAGGAAAACTATTTCCACATGGTAAGGCCAGAGTCTCCAGTGTCGGGCGTCCAGAGGCAGCTTGGCCCAGAGTCATTCTGCCGAAGCTGCGGATTCAGAAGTCCTCAAGAACAAGAGGCAGCTTTAGAAGTGTGGGATTCTGGTGTTGGGTGAATCCAGGGCTGCTGGGGGCACTGCTGGGCCCCTGGGCTCAGCTTCTGCCTGGGCAGCTGAGCCTGCCCGAGGGTTAGTTCTTCCTTGGAGGTTTGCCCTCAGAGTAAATCACATTTTCTTGGGGACCAAGAGGTCACCCAGGATTATGCCTTTGGCATTCCAAAGGGGGTATGAAACACAATGCTGGCTGTTACCCAGGCCTCCCCCACTCTGCCCGTCCAATCACATGCATACTCGTAATGAAACCTAAGAGTTTACCACTATCTGGGGCAGTCAGGTAAACAAGGCTGGTTTTGAGAATGTAAAGGTTGGAGAGGATAAAGTTTCTATCACCTGAGCAATGAGTCTGTAAAATGATTTTGCTGTTTTTTGGAAGGTTAAATGAAAAGGCCTTGAACTACAAAGTTCTTTTTTTTTTTCCTTTAATTCTCTCCCCTCCAATAAAATATGGAGAAGTGTATACACCTAGCTGGGAATTATGAGCCTCAGATGGAAGGCTCCAAAGAAAAGGAAAGACAGGGTTCTTGCTGCAATCCCTCAGGCAGGGGTGTCCCTAGCTCAGGAGCAGGAACCACCTCCTGGGCTTAGTGGCTGCTGTGAGGAACAGGGAATAAACTCAACTTTATTCTCCAGGTGTTCAGACCCCAAAGCCCCCCAGACCCTGCGGAGGCCTAGCACGCTCATTTCTCCTGGGCACAAAGCTCAGTGTCACTGCCTTCACCAGGAGCTACCACAAATACAATACTGGGAATTGTAAAACCACATTCTAAGGTTTCACGTTAAAAGTCTTGTCCTGCATAATGGAACTCCCTGCCATCTATAAAGGTGACACTTAAAAGTCACAGCTGTAAAGGTCCTCTTCTTTTTTCTTTTTTTAAAACAATTCTGATTCCTTGTTATGTGTCCATATAAACACTGCCAGCTTTCACTCACCTCCTTTGCCTTGCTGTGACCTTCTGCTCCCAACCCTACCCTACCCTAACTACCTACAAGTACACCCTCTGGCCACTCTCAACCTCCACTCAGTTTTCTAGGGGTTGTTTCAAATCCTCCATCCCTAAGTAGAAATCAGGCACTGGTCTGGTCCTTGGGTTAATTCTCAGCCAAACAATTTGGAGAGACAAGCAGCAGGGCTGACAGAGGTGCAACTTACCATGGCACTCCTCCCCGTCCCCGCTTCCTCTTGTCACAGCTCCACCCTCCAACGAGGTCTGGCTGGAGTGTGGGTAAAAAGTAAATCACATTCTACCAAAAATAAAGTCGGGGAATCACTGAAGTCCTATTTAAGGTGATGGCAGAGGGTCTGGGGATGAGGGCCTGACTGGTACCTGTGGAGGATGAGGGAGAAGGCAGGATCTCTCCTAAAGTAACCTTTCTCTGGGGTCAGGAGCCAACTCTGCAGAATGTCATAAATTTGGGCCTCGGAGGGAGTGCTTGTAGCTCCAACAAATGGAAAGATTTGGGTTAGTTTGTGTCCAAAAGGGTAGGTGCCAGCAGGATGGGATTTGGTGCCCAGAGGCCACTAAGCCAGGTCCTGGAATTCTAGAACACGCCTTCAGAATCACCCTTGCTGTGGGATTGGGGCTGCTGATCTCATCAGGGGTAAAGACTGAGAGGAGAGGCACAAACTAGCCTTCCACTCTGAATGGAGACTGACTCAAAAGAGCCAAGGCCAGAAGCTGTGTTTCTAGTAGCGAAAGAACCTAGGTGTGAAACTGAGACCCCTGAAGCTGCCTTTGCCACCCCTGAGATCCTTTCTTTGCTGGGGACAGAGGTGGGTTTGGCTAAGGAGGAGGGACAGAGAGGATGGGGAGCTGCAGGGAAATGGTTCCTTTGGCCCTATTTGCTGTCTCTGACATCCAGCTAGATGTCCTCGGTGGGTCTTGACTGGTGTCAGGCAACCAGGCGATGGGCAGGAAAGCTTTGCCCATGGATCCCTGATATCGAGAATATATTTTGAGAAGCATAGTCTCTTTTGGATAAAGAACTTGTGTTCTTCAGGCCATGCTTTTTTCCATCCCATCCAAGAACAATCCTGCCAGAAGGGAGCCCCCCCTGGCCAGCCCATGCCATGCATAGTGTGCCTGGGGAGTACCATATTTGACTCAGTGGAGCTCTGGATCCACAGGCAATGGGCAACCAGTGGACAAACAGGCTGAGACACACTGTCGTGGCAGTATAACTTTTTTGGAAACAGGAAGAGCACTTAGCGAAACACATCCTCTAATCCCAATGGGATAGGTAAGGCGAAATCTTCTCTCCCTGAGCAGCTTTGGATGCCTCCCTCTGCCAGGCAGAACCCAGACTACATGCTGCTCTGATTCTTATGCAGTAAGAGACCTTCTTGGTTTCATTACCTTGTGTAATATTCTGAAGACTCTGTGAGTAAGGCTATAAAGGTGCCATGAGCTTATCAGTCCAACAAGGTTTCCATGGGGAATAGTTCAGACTCAGAATTCATTTTCCACACTTAATGTAAATGTAACCCATAAAAGTCCCAGTTTCTAAGACGCCTAGCTCAAAATGAAGCATTTGGCTTCCCCTCCTATCTCCCAGAGCCTCCTGTAAGGGGTAATGACAATGGTTATTAGGCAGATGAACCAGGGATGGAATCCTTGAGCAAGGCTCTTAGCTCTCGCTGCTACTCTCCCCTCCCGTCCACGCTTTACTTGGCCGTTGGCTGTTGTCTCTCCCTGGGCATACTCTCCTTGTGAGGGGGGGGCTCAACCCTCTTCCTGATAACCTCAGGTCTTCTCAGGAACGATCCTAGCTCGGCAGCCGGATTCATGGGCACCACAGGAACCACCACCAATCCTGGTAGGGTTGCACGACAGAGACAGGCACTCCAAAATTAGCCCTTTCTTCCTTTCTCCTTATCTTTCTTTAAAAACCTGGTAGGGCTGCTCTAGAGGGGAAGCTGTCTTAGAATTCCATAGAAGGAATTTCCTAAAAGCCTATCCTGCCAAGTCCTAGCCCTGCATTTAGCTCATGTATATGGGCAGCAGAGGAGACTTCGGGAGCTGGTTAGAAGGATGCTTGGCTCATACTTTCCTTTATTTGGCTTCTTGTAAGCATCTTTCTAGAATCAAAGGCCACCAAGCACTTCTCTCTACACTCCTACTTCTCACTGGTGGTAGCTGAGCTGTAGAGGGAAGACACCCAAGGTCATGGGGAGAGGGTGTCACCTAGGAAGGCAGGCTGGCATCCTTGCCACCACTGCCATCCCTTTGCCATGGGTGGCCTTCCCTCACTGGTCATGGTGCCCACATTGAGGGCTTGCTGTGCAGTGCTGGTTCTCACATCTGACTATAGGAGATAGGAGGAGATCATTAATAAGGAACACCATGGTAGGGGCCACCGATGACAGCTATCCTGGGTGCCTTCACCCCCTGTGGAGGGTAGGGCTCTCAGCACCAGGATGTTATGTCAGCAGACTGGGGGAAGGGACCTGGGAGACACTTTCTTCATCCCAGCAAAGGGATGGCACTGACAACTACATGGGATGTGCAAAAGGGATAGGGGGCTTCATTTAGCATCAAAATATAAAGCTGGGACAGGAGTTTGAAACAGCCTGAAAAAGGTGCTGAATGACATCATGAAATTCTCTGGAGCAAGAGGAAGCCATCTGTGGTTCTCTGGAGGCACAGAACACAGTGAATAAACAGTCACATCTTCTTCTGCAGGAGCTAGCCAAAGATCCTCAAGTCCTACAGACCCTCTGCCCAGGCCCCCTGGGAAGGGGTTTTTGCTGGCCTACTACCCTCTGCACCCATCACTCCTGCCCAGCCCTCATCGGAGAAGAAATTGTTGCACATGAGACAAGTTAGCACAGACACTCATGTCTCACATCACACCAAGTACCTAGGGACAGACAAGGACACGCTCCTGGAGATCTGTCTCTGCGAGGAGAAAGTACCCCAAACAACAAGGAAAAATCCTCAAGATAAAAGGGAACAAAAGACAATTAAGTTTTCATTGTGATCACACTAAGAAAAAAAATACCTTCTGTTCTTAGCAAAAAATGTGTGAAGGCCAAATTTGTGTTCTTCGTTTCTTTAAAAAAGGATGTTGCATAAGTTACAACGCAACCAGTATTTTTTTGTTTGTTTTCTGCACTTGTTAAAAAAGGATTTTTTGTTTGTTTTTCTTGTTTGTTTTTTGTTTTTTTTTTTAGTACAACACAGTCAGGTACGCGGCCACAAAAGAGTAGCTGTCTTTGGCAAGAAGTCCAGGCCTTGGCCCTCTCTGTCACCTTCGGCCCATCTCGCTCTGTCTCATGAAGTGGATGTTGTTGGCGCTGTCTGACAGTTCTGGGTACTGCTCGACGGAGATCACAAAGAAGCCATCATAGCCTTGCACCCGCCCTGTATTCAGCACCTGCTGCTTCTCCCCCTCGGTCCAGGCCCGCAGGCCTTCCTCCCCTTCCCGCAGTCTCTGCTGCTCACGGGCCCAAGCCTGGCGTACGGCTCGCTGCCGGGCCAGCTCTAGCACCCGTGCCTTCTCCTCGTCCAATGTCGTCCCGTAGCGGGTGTTCAAGCACAGTGCCCCATACTGGAGCTGGATGTCTGTGTAGCGTCTAGTCCTGCCATTGAGCATCGTGTTGATCTGGGACACAGTGACGTTGACCCCATTCTCCAGGGTCCGCCGCCCCCCACTGAGGCCCAGGATGGCCAGGTCGCCTTCTGAAGGCCCTGGCTTCACGAAGTAGTGGGTGTCCACTCCGTCGATGGTGAAGTGCAGGTTCTCTAGGTACTGGGCATTGTTCAAGATGGCAGCAACCCTCCGCCCATCCTCGTTGGCCACACTGATGATGTCTGTGGTCACGCGGCCATCCTTCATGGCAAACTTGACCCCCTTGCCGAAGACTGAGCCACTGGATGCGAACTTCTTCATCTCTAGGGCCTGTTGACAGCTGGTGATAGTGGAGCCGTAGAGCTGGTCAAAGCGTTCTAGGGTGACGAAGGCCTTGAGCTGCTTCTGTACTTCACACTGCACCCCGAGGATAGACTGATGGAGGAAGGAGAGGCAGAGAGAAAGTAAGATGAAGGAAAAAAACACAGAAGCCTGGAGAATCAGCTTAACTAACAAAATCAAATCTACATGTATATATTAACCTGTAGCACTAGCCCTCTTGCCGATTACCATAACTTCCAGCCTTCCTTCATCCATCCATTCACCCACGCTTCTATTCAGAAACTGTTAAGGAAGCATCTATTCTGTACCAGGTCCCATTCTGGGACGTGGAGATACAAATATGAATTTGACATCATCCCTGCTCTTGAGGAACTTATAGTCTGGTGGGGAAGGACAGATATGAGAACAAATAATAACAATCAAATGTGATAACTCGTGGTCTAAGAGAGGTAATAATGACTATGGCTAACAGTCCTTGCTCTCTGAGCTAAACAATTGGCATTCATTATCTTATTTGATCTTCGCAATAACTTTATATAGCAAGTACTGTTACTATTCTGATTTTACCTTTAAGGCAACTAAAGCTCAGAGAGATTGTAACTGGCCCACGGTCATACAGCTAGTAAGTGTTCAACTCGAACCCAGGTCTGTCTGGTTTCAGAGGCTCAGCTTCAAGGATTACTAAAGTAAGGAGCAAATAAGGCTCAGAAGAATCTCAGTCTGAAGGTGGAGGAGAGAGGTGGAGAAGGTGGGGTACAAGGACAGGCTCATGGTTAAGCTGGGACCTGAAGGATGAAGGGGGTGATGTTAGATGAAGGGTTGGCAAAAAATGCACTCTTGGCAAAAAAGGTAGAGTCAGACAAAAAGTAATGATCTATATATGCCCTTTTACTTTGCTTTATTACTCTTCATCATGGTTAGAAATGGTTTTCGAGGAGTCTCTTGCTCACAGTGCTTCCTTGGGGCTATTCAGGCACCTCTGCTCTTGGTTGTTTTGAAGGACAAATTGGGCCCTCCCAGCTTCGTATAACATATGCATGTCCCTCCCATGGCTTAGGGAGCTCAGGAACTCATGTTCAGGAAGGCCCCCAGGGCCTTATCAGCAACCCAGAGAAAGGGCTTTAGAAACAGACACATCGGCTTCTCATGGAAATTAAGTCTTCTTTATAATTAATAGAACCCTGTCTGTGAACAATTATTTCCTAGAGTTTCGCGAAAGCTGGAGTGCTCAACAGCAAAGATCTCCGATGCTTGCCAAGGGCAGAAATCAATAATTCATTGACAGGCAAGGTTGGCAAACAGGCAGCCAGAGACTGGGGCTCTGAGGAGTGCAGAAGAGAACCTGGTGCGGAGGGGAGGAGGACGAGCTGAGGCTGCCGGAAGTGGCCCTGGGGACAGCAAACACTGTAGGCATCTGGGCACAGCCTGGAGGGGTAGTGGGAATTGCAGGGGGCCTAAAGGGGAGGGCTGGGGCAGCAGAGGATGGCAGAAAGAGGATGGGCTTTGCAGCCAGACACACTCAGGTTCTCATTGTCTTTTCTTTTGCTACTTTCCAGCTGAGCGACCTTGGGCAAGTTTCTTTCTGAATACTGTTTTCCTCATCTGTAAAATGGGAAAAGATACCAATCTCACAGGGATGCTTATTTGCTCCTTTCAGCCATTTGTTTTTTCAACAAAAGTTTTCCATGCACCTACTATGTGCTAGGCTGTATGCTGGATACTAAAAAACAAAACAAACAAACAAAAAAAAACCCAGTATTTGCCCTCATGGGGCTTATAGTCTAGTGGAGATACAGGATATAGGAATTAAAATATAGTAAGATAAATGCTTTGCAAGAGAAAATATACGGTGCCACCAGAGCAAAGAGGTCAGAATCACATCCTCTGGAGCCTGGGGGAAGAAGTCAGCTAAGCTGAGGCCAAAGGGAACCAAATTGATTAGAGGACTGAACAAGAAATCTGTATTCAAAAGTTCCCAACCCCAGCAGTAGGACATCTGACCACACTGCTTTCCTCTTCAGTCTGCTGTGTCCTGTACTGGGATCTCCTTAAAGGCCTGTTTTGCCTGATTCTTTCCTGCATCCACTGGGCAAAGCACAGGGCCTGGCATAGAGTCAGCTCCTAGTACAGAATTCATGAATGTGGGAGGGAACAAATGAACAAATGAATGCATAAGGTGAGGGGGTAGGAAGGGATTGTTTTTAAGGACCTTTCAAGCTATAAAAGTCTGAGTCTTTGAAATCAGGTCATAAAAGGAAGAAAAGAGAAAGTAATGTTTATTGAGCACCTACAATGTGCCAGGCACTGCACATCAGAAGGATGATAAACGACAGACAGATCTGGGCCTGAATCCCAGCTCTACCCCTTCCTTACTATGTGGCACTAGGAAAGCCTCAGGCATTAAATCTGTAAAATAAGGATAACAATGCCATAGAACACTTGTGAGTTAACTTATGTAGAATACCTCACAAAGGCCAGGTATATTGAAAGTGCTCAGAAAATGTCACATTTGTATTTTAGAACACAACTTCTCTCTTTGCACTTTTGTTCTGGGTGGTGACCAAGGCTCATTATTTTTGTGGAACTCCAAACTCAGTGTAATATACACAAATCATTAATGCAGTTTATGAGGGTCTCTGTGCTGTTACAGCTAGGTCCCCAGTGGCTTGTGCAGTGCTGGGGTTACTAAGTATCTGTTGAACAGTCTCTGGCTGGCACAGTGGAGGCCCCGCATTGGTTTCTGTCCATTACTGCCCCCAGCTTTCCTGAAAAGCTGGTTGGACCCACTCCTGTAATATCTGAATAGCCTGCGGGTGGGCAGCCATGTGCAGGAATTACCTTGCTGTTGTCCCACTCCTGAGTTTTCATCTGCGTGTGGATGAGCTCGTAGGATGGTTCCATGGCATCTGTGTCTGGCTTGGGATAGCCAGGGATCACATTGTGCAGCTGGAATCCAAAGGTGAGCAGCCAGCTGTTGACTTCTGGGTGGAGAGAGCAGAAACATCCCTGTGAAGTAGGCAGACCTCAGGAGTGACTGATCCCAATGCAGCAGCCTAGAGTTCAGCTGCAGGTGGTACAGCAAGCGTGGAGCACTGCTGGGAGGAGTGTCAAGTGACAGAACCACTTTGGAAACCTGTTTTGTGATATTAAAGCCGACCTTACTCCTGGGACCCAGGAACCCCCTCCTAGGTATATATGCAAGTAAAACCTGGGTTTGCAAACTTCCCTTTCTACCCTCATCCACCCCCAGGACCTCCAGTTTCATACTCAGGGGCAGCTGTTGATAAAGATTTTCCCACCATGACCCCCAACAACAATAGGAAACACAGAGGGATAAAACAGCCAAACCTAAAGGAAACGTTTTAATGATTGGCTTTTGGAGAAAATGTTCACTTAAGAAACAAAACTCCTCCCTCCTCTCCCAACCTCCTTTGCACAGCTTAGAGCCTCAGGGTCCAAGTGCCACTGTGTATGGAGATGGTCTATACTAGAGATCTAAGTGGCTTCCCCCTGATCCCACCTTTCATTTACTAACATTCTAAGCAAGTGAGTTAA
Organism: Bradypus variegatus; assembly: GCA_004027775.1. Taxonomy (NCBI): domain Eukaryota; kingdom Metazoa; phylum Chordata; class Mammalia; order Pilosa; family Bradypodidae; genus Bradypus; species Bradypus variegatus. Next base: position 14,854 of record PVKY010001214.1, read on the forward strand.
TCTCTCTGTGCCTTCATTTTCCAGTCTGTACATTGGGCTTGAGAATCCAGCCCCAATAATATCTCCACAACATTCCTTGGGGGTTACTAATTATTATGAACTATTTAGGTATAGGGATAGGTAGGATTTTGCAATTTCAAGGAGCAGCATTTTTCTCAATAAAGAATGGAATGAGGAAGCCAAGACATAAGAGAAAAAAGAGGGTCAAGTGTGTACCAGCAGTTCCTTGGCCGAGTGTCTTTTATGTATCCAGTAGTGTGTCCATAGGGAAATAAAAACCGGGGTAACACGTGGACCCTCACCTTGAGCACTCAGGCCTGGGGAGGGGAAGGGAGTGCAGGGAGTGTTCAGGTATATAGGGAGCAGCTCAGCATGGCTGAGAGAGAATGAGAAAGGAAACGGAGCAGGAAGAGCCTGGAATGGCAGGTATGAATTGATTTGGGGCCTATAGGAGAGAGACAGTCTGTATCCGGCATGGCTCAACTGTCCTTGGGAAGGGGCAAGTGAAGATGACAAAGCAATTGCGGACCAAAGACTCAGAATCCAAAGTCTGGGGCAGGCAGGATCAGAGCCTGGCCTCAGAGCCAACCAGGCATCCAGGCCTGCCTTTGAGTTCTTTGCAAAGGAGACAGATCCCTGGTCAGGGAAACTCTGTTTAGGTTCCAGGCAGAGGCTGAATGCCTTTTCAGTTTCCTTTACCCCACTCAGGCCCTGAGCCCATTCCAGTGGCTGGTGTGGTTGTGGGGTCAATAGCAGTTGTCAGCAAGTCCCATGTTGCCCTCACATTCAAAAACCTCATGCCTGCCTTCTAATGTGTGTTTTTGTTTTGTTTTGAAGTCCTGAGGCCTCTCTCCTGGGTGTGCAACCTGGAGGCCCTAAGATGAAGTGGTGGTAAAAATGAAAGCTTGGACACTTAGGTTCTACCACTACCTTCAGCCTTACGAGGCAAGATCACATCAGAGGAAGAACATGGTAGATGAGGCAAGACAAACCCAGGTCCAAACTCTGACTCCCTAACTTACTGTGTGAATGTGGACAATTTACTTAACCCCTCTGAGGTTCAGTTTCCTTATCTGCAAATTGAGGATAGAAATGGCTATATCACCAAGTCATGAAAAATAACCATCTATTGGGCAGTTATTGTACAGCAAGAGCTATTCTAAGTGTGTTACATAAATTATGGGACTTGATATATTTTAGTGCCCAACTCAGTTCCTGGCTCTTGGAAAGTTTTCTCTACCTCCTCCAACCCATGCCTCTGTGTCCCTGGGGCTCCGCTTGTAACAAGAGGGTCTTGAACCAACTTTTCTCCAAGTCCCTTTCCTCACTTAGTTTTTAAGTCTTGATTCCATGAATCTTGGCAGATGGTTCTTTGGGAAATTAAATCAAACAGAACAGAAAAAAATAAAAATAAAAAACAAAAAACAAAAAACAAAACCTACAAACTCATTTTACTTGAGGCTGAGAACTTGCATCTGAGTTTATGGTTACAAAAAGCTTCTGTTAGAACACTGCAAATTCCCAGGAAACCATGGCTCTGAAAAGAGGACTGGGCCTTAATTACAAGTGATGGAAGGGTAGGAAACTTCCCAATTATGCCTTTAGGAAAAATGGTAAAATTTTTTATTCATTTGTTTTTCTTCAGTGCTTTTCTGAAGAGTTTGGAATTTAACTCTGCCTTCTTATGACATCAGAAGTAGACTTTTCCCTCAAATTAAAAAGCTCTTCTTTATTCATTCTTCCCAGACTTCAGTGCTGTTGCCTGGGACAGTAATGAATCCCAAGCAATAATAATCACTTTCACACATGCACAGCTCTGCACTTAACAAGGGTACTTAAATCCAAGAATGAGGATTTTGGAGTTAGAGCAGGGTTCTAATCCCAGCTCTGCCACTTCTTGGTGGACATGTTACTTGACCTCTCTGAACCTCATTTCCTTCTCTGTTAATGGGGGTCAACAATTCCTATCTCACAGGCTTCAAGTGAAGATTAAGTGCAATAATGTGCAGGATACATCCGTAGGGGATATATTTTTTGGCGGCCTTCTCAGCACCCCATTCTGCTTTCCCAACTGGAGTATCCATAAAATTTTAGGGAAGTTGACTCCATTAAAGTTCTCAGAAATGAATCATGTGAGCTAGAGTAAATCAATCTGTGCATTTTATTTTCCCAGCCACAGTTATTTGTTCAGGGTTTATCAAGTTGGGGAAGATTTAGTATGATTCAGTTGTATTTTGGTTTCTTAATTCAGAGATTGCCAATCTTTTCCAATCTGCTAAAAAGTTGACTGTTTATATGAAATCTCCCCTTGCCTACAGGGTTTTGCAAACTCTGGGATATGACCCACCATGTACTCAAATCTATTTGGGAGATTCTGACCACCATTTTTATTGAAATGGAATGGACTATACTAGACTAGATAATATAAGAGTGCATTACACTTAAGCACCATTTTGCAAAATTTTTGTTTTATTGTTTTACAGCAATGTAAAATTTTTTCTTATGGTTGGTCTCAGTCAAATAAATTTGAGAAAAGCCATCTTGGATTGTGAGCTCTGTGAAGGTGGCACTATGCCCAACTCACTTCTGGATCATTAGCATAGGTCTGGCACAGAGTAGGTAGGAATTGGAAAATGGAACCCAAACAGAACATGTCAGGGGCCCCTTATGTGGTTGCTTTAAAACTGGATTTGGATGTATGACTGTATGAATGTAGCAAAAGTGTTCGGGAGTCAGACAGACCCTGGGTTAGACTGCAGCTCTAACTCTGGGCAAATCACTTCACTGTTCAGAACCTTAATTTTCTCATATGTAGAATGGGGATAATGATAGTGTCCTCACAGCACTGTTGTAAAGTTTAAAGGAGATATATCTACTAAGTGTCTAGCACACTGCCAGCACAGAGTAGTTACTCAATCTTGTTAGTGCCATTCTGGAAGGAGGCCATACATATATAGTGGTGTAAAGAGAAAAGGTGGGGGAAGGAGCACTAATTTTTCTGGCAGGCCACAACACCTATTTTTTTTGATAGAAAAGTATATTTTCTATTGCACTTTTTTTTCCAGCTACAGTAACCTGCCAAGAATTCTCATAGTAAACTCATTGGAGGCAGGGGTTGTGCTTAATGCAGATAGATATAATGGAATGTCATCTCAGTCTGTCAAGTTTCTCTAGAGCTAGCAGCCAAGTTGAGCATGGTGAATGCTGCTGTGAAAGCTTTCTGGAATAGTCATGTTTACCAATAGAATCATCACACTTGCCTTGTACCTTGCTCCACCTTCTCCCTCCATTCCTGTGATGCCTCATCTCAAAATGCCCACGTAGAATTCCTCCCTGAAGAGGAATCTTTCCCTGAAAGAGGAATCCACAGGGCCACCAAATTTGGGGACTAAGAAGCCATGTCCCTAAGGGCATTCATGTAAGCTATACATGTTGCCCTCGCTCTCCCTGGAATGCTTATTAGTTCTAATAGCTATTTTTAAATCCTAAAGGATTTTCTTTGTGTACAATTATGTTGTCTGTGAATTAAAAACAGTTTTTACTTCTTCCTTTCCAATCTAGATACTTTTGATTTCTTTTGCTAACCTTACTGCACTGATGAGGACCTCCATTATAACAACAAATAGAAGTGGTGAGAGTGGAGAGCTTTGCCTGGTTCCTGATCTTGGAGGGGAGGGGGCGGTGCCCGTTTGGATATATTATGTCCCCCAGAAAAAGCCATGTTCTTTGATGCAATCTTGTGGGGGCGGGTGTATTATTGTTGATTAGATTGGAACCAGTGGATTAGGTTGTTTCTATGGAGATGTGACCCACTCAAGTGTAGGTGATAATTGATAAATTAATTTGCTGGAGGTGTGGCCCCACCCCTTCATCTTGGGACTTGCTTAGTTTACTAAAGCTCTATGTAAGAGCTCAGACAGAAGGAGCTTGCTACTGCAGCTTATGGAGACATTTTGAAGATTGCCGTTGAAAGCTGACAATGACATTTTGGAGAATGCCATTTTGAAACGCAACCTGGGAGCAAGGAGACACCAGTCATGTGCCTTCCCAGCTAACAGAGGTTTTCCAGATGCCAATGGCCTTTCTCCAGTGAAGGTACCCTATTGCTGATGCCCACTTTGATAATAATATAGTCATTCCAGCTTTCTCTTCATTAGTGTTTGGAGTATGTATCTTTCTCTATCCTTTGAGATTTGACCTATCTGTAATTTTATACTTAAAGTGGGTTTCTTATAGACAGTTGGGTCTGGCTTTTGCATCTAGTATGATGATCTCTGCCTTTTAATTGTCATATTTAGAACATTTACAGTTAATGCAATTATATATATAGTTGCATTTAAATCTAACATGATTTGTTTTCTTTTTGTCCCATCTCTTCTTTATTCCTTTCCCCTTCTTTTCCTGCCTTCTTTGGATTGAGTCTTTTTAAGCATTTCATTTTTATCTCCACTATTTTATTTTCCTGTTAGCTATGCCCTTGTTTATGTCTTTTTTGGTGGTTGCTTTAGAGTTTACAATATGCATATTTAACTCATTGCAGTCTTCTAACTTCTATTTACAGATCAGGAAACTGGAACTCATGGCAGTTAAGTAATTTTTGTAACATCACATAGCTTAGAAATGGTGGATCCATTATTCCATCCAGTTCTGCCTATCTCCAAAGTCTGTGAATTTTCCACTACATCAATCCAAATTAAAGAATTGAATCTTAAGCCATACCTTATCCTAACTTACCTGGAACTCATGGTCAGCTGAATCCCTGGGTCAGAAATTCCCAGAGCGCATTCCAAGGCATGCATTCAGTGAGATATTAGGGTTTTATGGTGAAGAAAGGATTTCATGGGCAAATAAGTTTGAGAAATATTGGGTAAATATATTACAAATTTTCTCTTTACTATAGGACTTTCCATAGCCTTTCATAAGCTAAAATATATTATGAAAATTTAAGAATAGTGGTTACCCTGTCAAATTTATTTGATACCAGAACCAGTTTTTCCAGGGCATTTCTCTGAACTACTGTTTCTTCAAATATTCTTTGACAAATACTACTTTAAGAGAGTCAGTGTTTCCTGTTACCTCATATCAGCTTTCTCAAGGAAGACTAAGTCTTTTCAGATTATCAGAACAATCTAGAGGGTCCTGCCCTCTGAATGAGCCCGCTGCTCACCTGTCATGAAGCACTTGATGTCCTGAGAGTTGCTGATAGGATTGTTGTTTTTAAACATATAGAGATTAAAAGGCATAATGTTGCTGCTACTAAGGTGCTTCCACAACTCGTGGTCTGGACTAGTCCAGCGTCCAGCCAACACATCATAATCCCTTCGGCCCATGTGGACAAGCTTCGTGAGTGGATCATAGAGGCCACCATGGTAGCCAATGACGATCTGGAAGTTGGGGTTGGTGTCCATGTAGATCTCCCCATAGGCTGTGTATAGGATCTGCTTGATCATCAAGCCTGTTCCACTGAAGACAGCAAGGGGTGTCCCGATGTTGTCACAGGCTATGTAAAACTCATCACCGCTGCTCAATTCCATGGCAAAGAGGTGTCCTTGCAGGTCATAGTAGAGGGAAGTGATCTCAGAGCTTGAGTGGTTGTAGAGATGGGTGACCTTGGTGGGGTTGGTTAGATCTGCATAGAAGAACTGCAGATGGTGGCTGTGGCTACTCTTGCTGGACACCCGCCGCCCTAGGCCATCATAGCAGTACCTGACACTCCAGCCACTTGCCCGGTTGTAGGCCTTGATGAGTAGACCAGCTGAGTTGTACTCAAAGATGTCACTGCCTCGCTGCCTCAGGAAGCCATCCTCATCCATCTTGTATTGTACATCACCCAGCCTAGTGATGCGGTCACGGAGGTCATACCGTAGTGGGGTGAGGCGTGCACTGTTTCCAGGACTCAGTAAGTGCAAGTTCCCATTGAGGTCATAGCTATAGCGCCAGAGTGGCTTGTCATTGATGGAGACTGTCTGCAGCTGGCCATCAGCATCATACTCATAGGAGTAGCGGGTGGTATTGGCATAGGGTCCCACCTTTAGCTCCTTCTTTACTACACGCCCCATGTTATCATACTGGACAGTCATCCAATACATGAGTGAACGGAAAATCTCATATTGCACTTCCTTCATCCGGCCATAGGCATCAAAATGCTTGGTGTGGGTCATGACTGCTGTAGTAATGATCTGGTTAATGTCATAGTAAATGACACCAAACTTCCCAAACTGCTCTGTCTTGCCTGACACATCATCATAGCGATAGAGATCAATGGGCAGTGGGGTCTCATTGATCACAGCCTGCATGCTGGTCACCCGGAAGCTGTTGTCATAGTTGTAGTCAAAACGAGCATTGACCATGCCTTCTTCGGTGAAGCGGAAGATCTGCCGGTCGATCAGGGGCCCAATTTGGCGGTAGCGGATGGTGCAGGTGAAGCCCTCATTCTGCAGGTTGATGGTCTTTAGCATGCCGGCTGTTTCATCATAGGTGAAGCTCACCTTGGTGGTGTCATACAGCAACTCTGCCAGTTTTGACAACTTGCCATACTTGTATACCACTCTGCGGCCAGTGCCCAAGTAGAAGGTGTGGAGGAGGCGCCCATCCTCAGTGAAATCCTGGATGACTGAGGCATTGCCCTCGGGGGGCTGATAGATGTTCCTATAGTAGCCCACTGAGCGAATGGTCTCTAGTGTCTGCCGGGCCACATTGGGCATTGTCACAGAAGAGAGGCGGTCGTTTTTGTCGAACTCAAAGATGTACTGCCTCTGGCTGTGTAGGAGCAGCACCATGGACTAGAGGGAAAGGGAAACAGACGAGAGGAGAACGGTGAGGAAGAAGAGTAGGTCTATGTACCTAAGGCTTAAAAGAAAGAAATGAAAGTCCAAGGAAACTGGTGGTTCTCATAAATTATGCCCAATCCAGAGCTTTCCAACTAGTGTACCATGGGATACTGGAAATGGATTACAGAAAGGTTAAGATAAGGACTTTCCTCAGTCTTTAGGCAAATTTCTTTCTATGGCAAGCAGCCTTGTCTGCTTACTCCATTGTGTAGTACAAAATTATCATATTCTACGTGTGACAGGTGTGAGAAAGGTTTGAAGCACTGGCATCAAATATCTGCAACAGCCTTCCTACTGGTTTCCTTGTTCCAGACTCCTTCTCAAATCCATCTTGCCAATGAAGCAAGAATGATTTTCCTAAAACACAGTCTGACACTGTCTACTGCCTGCTGAAAAACTTCTGTTGACTCCCTGTGGGCTACAGGATATAGAGCATCTCTGAGAAGGACATTTCAGGCTTTGTACAATTGTCCATGTAATAACAGGTTATAGGTCCACTTTGAGGTGGGGTGGGTTGCGATAATAATGGGAAAACCTGGGTTCTACAATGGACTCATTGTGTGGCCTTGGGAAAGTTCTTCCTTCTTCTGGGTTTGGTTTTTAAGAATGTTGGATGACCTCTAGGTTCTCTCTCTTAGCACTACCAGAGAACATTGCTCTTTGAGATGCTCACCCAGCACAGGGTTGAGGAGACTAACTACAGGGAAAGCAGAGCCTGACCCTGGACAGGTGACCAGAAGCAGGAAACAAAGCAGGATCCAGGTACCAGGGGCATGAGGTATGGACCCCATCTCAGGGAAAAGGTAGAGGCATCAGGCCTCTGGCCTTGTTGCCTCAAAGCCACCATTTTCTCATATTTAGGGCCAACTTTTGATTTCAGGTCCTCTGCTTCCTAGCCACTTGGATGAATCCACAGGGATTTTTCATGCACCTCCACCCCAAGCACTCAAAGCTCAAGATAAAGCACCGCCTGCATACATCCTGATCCCTAGGCTTCTGCTTCGTTCTCCACAACCAGCTCTCACCATGTGTCTTAGACCTGAAGCAGACCCCTGCCCTGGGTCTGATCCTGGGTCCTGCTCTGTAAATCCAGTTAGAGTTTGAGCCTGGTCCCAGCTCCAGTCTATCAGGTAGGATTTTCACACTGTCATGCTCCAGGACCCCTACCCACCACACCATCACCATGATCCATCCAGATGCCTCTTCAGGTTCCTTGTCCCTGTGTAACAGGTTTTCCTGAACATTTCCTCTTGGAGACCACATGGGTCAAATCTATCCTGTCAAGGTAAGCAGGCTGGGCCTGACCATGGGTTGAGCCCCAGTGACTGGCCTTCTATATGGCAAGGCCAGTGACAGAGGGAGACAGACACCTGCCTTCTCTAAGTATGTGTAGCTCCATGTCTTCCCATCAGCAAAGATCCTGGATGTTATGCGACCCGCCTGGTCGTATTCCATTCTTTCAGACATGATGCCCCTTTGGATGCCGGCAATGTGGCCCCCCAAGGAATACGTCACATTGACTCCATTCAGCCTGCTGCTGGGTGACCAGAGGCTGGGCCGTCCTGCCTGATCATATAGGATCCGTAGGGTGAACTTGCGGTGGTCATCATAGATCTTCTCTGTGCGTGTCACGCGGTCAAAGTCCAGAGACAAGAGGTTTCGGTTGTGAACCTAGAGAAGAGATATGAAGAAAAAAGAAAAGTGATCTGTGGGCCTTGAGAACTTTGGTGTGATGGCCAACCTGGGTCTCGACTGTGCTGAGAGTCTCCTGGGTAGAGGAGCATATGGGTTTGAGCCCTGGTTCTGTACTTGTCAGCTTTGTGACATTTTACAATCTGTAAAATGGGATAGTAACATCAACTGCATAGGGCTGCCATAAGGACAAAGACAATGAAGATACTGAGCAAATAGTAGGTATTACAGAAGATGATCCATCTCATTTTCTAATGTGAGTCATCTAATGAGGACAAATAAAAAAAGGCAGGCCCTACTTGGCTTCCTCCTAAAAAGAGGCATACCCCAAGTAGGTCCAGAAAATAAACTCCTGATGCTACTCTATTAGGTGCCACACTGCTGGTGTTTGACATAGATGATCTCATCCAGGTTCGAAGAGATCAGAGCTCAGGGAGGTGAAAGGACTAGATCCCATGACTGGTGAGCAACTGAGCCTGGATTTGACCTTCACCACCGCAACATGCCAGCAAATGCTCAGCAGTCCTCTGAGTGAGTCCTGCCCTTTCTGGGGATCTGGACTTTCCATTACCTCTGGGGTGTTTTCTACTCTTTGCCACCCAATCAGGGCTTCTTGGTCCTCACACTCAGCCCTGAGGCATATCCTGGGCCCTTTACAGTGGTGGCCCTGGGCAGTGTTATTTGAGTGTGTGACAGCTTCTCTGGCTGAGGGCTCACTGGGGACACAGTCCTAGCTTTTGAACATTTTGCTCCCGCCTCCAGGATCAGAAGCCCCTTGTATGAGCTCTACTTGAGTTGCTGGGTCAGTAGCTGATGCCATTTCCTTTCAGAATCAGGGCTCTCAAAGGAGTAGCAATAAATCAGAGTTTTCTATATTTTAATAAAGAAATATACTTCTAGGGTCTGTTTTTGCATTTGAATCCACTTCTTAGGCATTGGCTGCTCCTGAAACACTTCCAGGTACTCTGAAGCCAAAATGCTGGTTCCCTCTAATTAGTCCCTGACCTTATAAGATACATGGGTATATTTTCTGCCCCTTCCTTTAGTCATTGGTTAAGTTTGACAAGTAGTAAGGCAGGCCCAAGAGGAAAGCAGATAATTTAGACCTCATGATGCAAAATCCCATATGTGGATTAAGGTAATTAAAAACTCCTCTAGGATTCTGTGTGGTAAAAGAATGGCCCAGGTCTAGGAATTAAGGCCAGGATTCTAGCCTCTCTTGATGACCAACTTTCTGTTTGACCTTTGGCAAGTCTCTTCCCTTCTCTGAGTCTCAATTTCTTCCTCTAACAAACAACAATTATATCTACCCCAGGGTTGTTATAAGGATTGAAGAGAGTGTGAATTACCTAGTGTAGTGCTGTGCATATAGAAGGTTCTAAATAAATGGTTGCAATTATTTCCATTAAATGATAGCAAATGATCATGGCCATTCTCAGTGGAAGTGGAGATATGTGTGTCTCCCCCTTCTCCCCATACAAACTATAAAGCCCTGAAAATAAAGATTTATAATTACAATGCTGAGATGACTTCAGCTGTGAATGGCCTGGTTATAATAAGGTTGCCTTCCCTAGGGTAATCAGATACAATTGCAGAAGCAAAAACAGTGTGGCAGGCAATTCCCACGAAAAATCAGAGGCGTTGGAGACTGAAGCTACACTTTCAATAATGGGAACCTTCTCAAAGCATCTCTTTGGAAGGTCCCTCTATGACCGCCCCATGCCCAAACATGGTGCCACCCATCCCCAAGGGCGGTGCCACCCAGCTAGCAGCCCCTTTCATTCCCTCAAGAACCCAGAGTGAAGGCAAACTATAACTCTGTGGCAAAATTAATAAAATTGAATTAAGCAGATCACTAGGGAACCACCTAATGCTTCCTGTGCTTGGCAGTGGCGGCAATTGGATTATTTTATATCTTTCTTTATTAAAAAAGTTCCCAGTTGTATAAAAAATGAGTTCCATTATGAGGAGACACACCCAGCTAACATTCTAATTCCACATGCTGGCACTGTGGGTGGCCATTTATTTCCGGAGGATGTTAGAGATGCAGCCACCCGACTGCAGCACCATTAATCTGAGACTGGGAGAGGGACCAATTAAAGCCTGGGGAATATTTGGTCCAGGTCACACGGCAGAGAGGAAATCCTAATAGTACTAATCACTGCCGTTTATTGAGCACCTGGGCTCTACCAGCACTGGGCTAGGTGCTTTGAATATATTATCTTTTCTGCAGAGGACCGTGAAGCTCAGAGAAATTGAGTTGCTGAACTCCACACAGTCCAGGCAGGAATTGAACCCAGGTCAAACTTTCCATTTAGCACACTGACTCCATGTGCAGGAAGGGCTGGTTCAGAATTTAGATGGGGGCTCAGTGAGGCCATAGATGGTGGCAGGCTACAGAGAACAACAGCAATGAGGCCTTCCTCAGGGTGCTAGTGGGAGGCCATTTCCCACATTAAATAGGTGTTCTTGGCTGAATTCTGTTGTGGGAATAAAGGAGGTCTGGTTTTTGGGTTCTAGCCGTGATAATGGATATGGCACTTAACATTTTGGTATCTGCTGTGGGTACTGAACTCAGAGGCAGGGTGCCTATTATCTAGTCTTTACCAACACCTAGCTGTGTGACTCTGGAAAATCACTTACCCTCTCTGGCCCTTGTTTACCTCATGTATAGAATAGGAGGATTTAAATGAATGCTCTTTGCTGGAAGGGCAGGGGAGTCGAGAGTCTTAGATGTGTTGAAATGATGCTTCTGTGGTTTTTAGAATCTTAGGAACATCTGGCTCAGATCTGTGGTTCATTTCATTTTAACAAACACCTACTGAGCACCTGTTGCCTGCTACCTGCAAGGTGCTGTGCTGGATGCCAGGGCTAGTTAATTAGCTTTCACCTTCCCCATCCCCTTCCTTTCTGCAACTGGAGGGAAAATAAGCTGGGCAATCAGGCCCTGGGGCAGAGGCTGCGCTCTACAGAAACATAGAAAGTGAGGCTGGTTCACGGTATCCATATACTGAAAAGCACTCTGAAATGCCAGACCACTGGAAGCAACAGCTATGATGATGGCAGTTCCGTTACTTTAGGAAGGACAGAGTGGAGAATGTGTCTTAAGTTCCAAATAGGTAAACTAAACTGTGGGACAGAGTAGTAGTAATAATACTCATCACCACCATCATCACCATCATCATAGCAATAACAATAAGAACAGCTGTTATCGACCACATATTACCTGCCAGACTCTGTATGAGGCTCTTCATATATTATTTTGAATCCCTGTAGCAACTTGTAAAACTGGTTTTATCTTCCCCCATTTTATGGATAATGAAACTGAGTTTCTAAGAGACTAGTGAATTGCCCACATCCACTCAGGGAATAACCCAAAGCTGGGAATCTAACTTGGTCCTGATAACACCAGTGATCTTCCCATAAGTAAACATCGAAAAGATATACAAGAGAATCTTTTTACCTGTGGTTCCCTGCTCTACTTTCCCTCTTTCCCAGATAAAGAAACTGAGGTCCCAGGAAAGGATACTCCCCCAGATCAGTCAGGGAGCGTTTCAAGAACAGAATCCAGTTCTCTTTGTTTTTTTCCCAAGGGATCCAGCTGCTTCCAGAGGCAGAGACCTCCTTGGCCAGCCCTTGCTCACCCGCAGGCGGCGCCCGAAGACGGTGACCTGTCCCCGAGCCTGTTCCTTGCGCTGCCGCCACTCCACCAGATTGAGGCCATTGTCGATGGGCAGTGTGACATTCCTCTTGCCCACAGTGGGGTTGACGGTGCCGGCCAGCAGGTGGGGCTCCGTCTGCAGTGCCACCTCCATGCCGTTGGCCAGCAGCAGCTGCAGGGAGCCGTCGGCCCCGATGTAGTAGCTGTTCCGGACTTGGTCTGAGGAAGTGGAGAGGGATAGACTCAGAAGGGGTGAGGAAGGAGGGAGGCCATGTATAACTGAGGCATGGGATGGTATTTAAGTGGCTATTTTTCTTGGACTATAGAAAGGATACATGATCCTTGAAGAAATCCAGGAAAATATATGTAATCAAGATCTTTCATAATCCCAATACCCAGAGAAAATCAATGTAAATATTTTAGTGTATTGCTATATTTGAGGACATTCCTAAATACATTTATAAATAGTTCAAAATAGTTTACAGAAATTTCACTGATCATTGTATAACACATCATTAAATATTTTTCATAAACATTCTGTTTTAAAAATACAGTTCACTTAAAAAATTGAGGTATAATCCACAGATAATAAAATTCACCATGCTAAAATGTACAGTTCAGTGGATTTTAGTATACTCATAAGATTGTACAACTACCACCACTTACTAATTCCAGGACATTTTCATCACCTCAAGAAGAAACTCCATAACCATTAGCTGTCATTTCCCATTTTCTACTCCCCCAGTCCCTGCCAACCACGAGTCTACCTTCTGTGTCTATGGATTTGCCTATTCTGGACATATCATAAAAATGGAGTCATAAATACATGATTCTTTGTGTCTGGCTTCTTTCACTTAGCATAATGTTTTCAAGTTCACCCATGTTGCAGCATAAGTGTTTGATTCCTTTTTATGGCTAAATAATATTCCATTATTATATGGATATACCACATTTTGTATATCCATTCATCAGCTGATAGACATCTGGGTTGCTTCTACACTTTGGCTATTGTGAATAATGCTGCTATGAAGATTTGTGCGTAAGTTTTTGTATAGACATATGTTTTCAGTTCTCTTGGGTATATACCTAGGAGGAGAATTGCTGTTATGTAGAAATCCCATTTTTAACTTTTTGAGAAACTGCCAGATTGTTTTCCAGAGTGGCTATACCATTTTACATTCCCACCAGCAACATGAGAGTTTCAATTTCTCCACATATTCACCAACACCTGTTGAACATTTTTAAGGTCCTTGATAAACACTAGAGTAACAATGTTCTTTACAACACGGTGGAAAATTGGTAATATCCATCAAAGAGAAAACCACCGACAGAATGCATATATATATATATGGCAATAATTTAAAAATAGATCTGATTTTTACATTTTAAATTTGATCAAATCATTTTAATTTAGATCTTTGGCTAAAAGAAACTTCTGGAGGAAAAACAGTAAATCTCAGTTGAAAATGCACACTAACTTTCTTCTAAAAATGGGAACTTTATCTCTGAGTTTTGCATTTTCCTGCCTCTTGCCTTTTCTCAGCTGCTCCCCCTGACTGCACTGCCCTTATCTTCTATAAATTCTTACCAAAGTCCTCCCTCAAGGCTTTGCTCAAATGTCATCTCTTCCCAGAAGTTTCCTGTTCCTTTGATCAGAAAGATTGCAAATTCATTCCCCTTCTATACACCTCTCAGCCTCTATTTGGGCCTCATCAGTGATCCTGCAGTTTAAGAGTGTAGGGTTCACCACTCTATTAACAAAAGAATTCTCAAATATCTTAAGTGTTTACTGTGAGAGGCATATTGCACAGAGGTTAAAAGCATGGACTTTGCAGCCAGGTTGCCTGAATTCAAATCCCAGCTCTGACATTCTGTTGCTGCAGGACCTGCGCAAGTTCCTTAGCCTCTCATGCCTCTGTGTGTAAATTGGGGATAATTACTGTAACCTTACCTCACATAAATGTTATGAGGATTAAGTGATATAGTGAGCATGAAGAGCTGAGAAGAGTACTTGTCACATAGTAATTGTTATGTGAATGTGAACTATTGCTGGTTTTATGTGCTTGGCCCTATGCTAGCCAGTGTCACATAGGTCTCTTGTTGTCTCCTCTAGCTCCACCCCCCCACCCCGCAATGTCACAGTGCTTTTCTAGTATTGATCATGGCCCTACAATAGCCCCCCATTACCTTTAGATTAGTGGTTAAGAGAGTGGATTCTAGAGCCCATTTGTCCGGGTCATTACTAGGTGTGTGATTTTGGGGAAGCTGCTTAACCTCTCTGGGCCTCACTGCCCTCATTTGGAAAATGGAGATATTAATAATATCTACCTCAGAAGGTGGCTGTGAGGATTAAAAACGGGACTGTGAATGTAAAACACTAAAAATATGCTTTGTATTTAAGAGCTCTAAAATGTTATCTATCATTACTGTTATTATTGTATTTGCTGGATTGAACTAAGTATGTTCCAAGCTATTTCAAGCAATAAGGATGCACTTTTTGTACTCAATCTTCCAGGCTAGAATGGCATCAAATCTGCTTTTCTCTTCCATTCCCTTCCCCCTCCATTTCTCCCTTTCTCCCACTGCCCGACATGCATGATTACAAAATTTGCCTCCAACCTGCTCTGCCTTATTCACTGACAAATCTGTATTTTACTTCCTTTGAACACTGAAAAAGCCTGTGTGAATTTATCTTTTAAAGATGCCACTTACTGAACCCATATATGTCCACTAATGATGTCTGGATGGAATAGCATCTGTAGGGCCCAGCTCCAGTGAACCCCATTTAATGTTGGGGGATCATTTTCTACTACTGATTTCTTTCTGTATCTCAGATATAAGATGAGGCCCAAAGAACTTTTCACAAAGTCTCTACTCAGGCACCTGTGAAACTGAGTATTTGAGCCCGGTACACTAGAAGGAAAAGGAGCATGGCAGAGGTACAAAACAGGAAAAACAGGTACCATGTTTCCTGGATTCTAAGATATACTTTTTCTTTTCACATGTCAACGTTTCTGAAATTGGAATGTCTTACAACCCATGCATACATTTAGAGCAGTATGTTTTTTTTTTTTCTTTTGTTTATTGCCTCTGGGTTTTGGGACTTAGCTGGCATAGGAGTTCTTTGGAGGATTTAAGTTTCTGAAGAATAAACTTAGTGAGCGAAATTTTTATAGAGTCTCAGGTAGGGATCCAGTTATTCTTTAGGGTTTTGGGGACTACTGTTGACTTGGGCTTATCATACTGTGGTCATTTAACATATCTAGCTGAAGCTTGCATGGGGGTAACCTCCAGGACAGCCTCTTGACTATTTGAAATCTCTTAGACACTGAAACCTTATTTTGTTGCCCCCCCCCCATTTAGTCAAAAAGGCATTCTCAACCCCTCAATGCCAGAGTTAGGATCATTCCCAGAATCCATGTCCCAAGTCTCCAGGGAGACTTATTCATTTGGGGGGTCTGATTCCACATTGGAGGAAGGGTGATGAATTTATTTGCAGAGTTGGGCTTAGAGAAAGTCCACATTTGAGCAACAAAAGAGGTTCTCTGGAGGTGACTCTTAGGTATAATTATAGGTGGGCTTAGCCTGCCCTTTACAACCATAAGTTTCACAAGAGCAAGCCACAAGAGCTAATGCTTGACTTATAAAGTACGGGCTTCCTAAATTCACATAGCATATGTTATACCCACAATAATCCATCCATATCTAATATTATCATCACTTAGTTGTACAATCCTCATCATTCTCCATTTTAAACAATTCTCATGACCCAAAACACCTTGTAGCTCTTTTCAGCCCTTAATTATTTGTCCCTAGTTTGCAATAGGTAGATTTTACCCATATACTGTTCTGTTGTCAACTCTCTGTACTAATGTCATACCTTAGAAGTATATCATGTAAGCACCTATCTATATTTGTAGTGCTGATCTGTGGGATACATACCTTTAAACGACTCCTTTAAAACCTATTTGCCTTCAGTACAGCTCTGATACTTATAATCCCACTAACAAGCAATTATTACCCCATCCATCACCCCCATCCATTCTTATACCTTTGAATTCACCCTCATTAACATATCTGAACATATTATATTATCATTCCCCCTTCTGTCTAACACTAGGTCCCCAATAATATTCTACATAAGACATTGGTTTTACATTGTTCAGGGAGTTCACAGAAGTGGTAACATATAGTATCTCTCCTTTTGTGTCTGACTTATTTCATAGGGCAACCATGTTGCCCTATGTTTCAGAACCTTGTTCCATCTTACGCTGCACAACATTCTATTGTATGTATATACCACATTTTGTTTATCCACTCTTCTGTTGAAGGACATTTGGATTGCTTCCATCTCTTGGCAATTATGAACAACACTGTTATGAACATTGGTGTACAAATGTCTGTTTGTGTCACTGCTTTCAGATCTTCTGGGTATATACTGAGAAGTGGAATTCTCTGACCATAATGGAATATAACTAGAAAATTGATAGCCACCAAAGATCCAGATCTTTCACAAATATATGGAGGCTAAACAATATACTCCTAAAAAACCAGTGGATCAAAGAAGAAATAGCAAGAGAAAGAGATAAATAGGTGCTGAGAGGGAAATTTATAGCTCTAAATGCATATATCAAAGACCAAAAGCTAAAACCAAAGACCTAACTGAACAATTGAAGAGGCTAGAGAATGATGAGCAAACTAACCCTAAAGCAAATAAAAGAAAAATAACAAAGATTAAAACAGAAATAAATGCGCTGGAGAACAAAAAAACAATAGAGAAAATAAATAAAACCAAAAGTTGGTTATTTGAGAATATCAACAAGATTGACAGACCCTTAGGTTAGACTGACAAAGAAAAAAAAAAAGAGAAGACCCAAATAAACAGAATCAGAAATGAGAAGGGGACCATTACTACTGATTCCAAAGAAACAACAAAAAAAAAATCATAAGAGGATACTATGAACAACTATATGCCAACAAGGTAGACAATTTAGAAGAAATGGACAATTTCCTGGAAACATGTGAACAAACTAGACTGACCCAAGAAGATATAAAAGACCTCAACAAACCAATCACAAGCAAATAGATTCAATCAGTCATCAAAAATCTACCTACAAATAAAAGCCCAGGGCCATATGGCTTCACAGGGGAACTTTACCGAACTTTCCAAAAAGAATTGACACCATTCCTGCTCAAACTCTTTTAAAAAATTGAAAAAGGAATACTACCTAATTCATTTTATGAAGCCAACATCACTCTGATACCAAAACCAGTAAAGATACTACAAAAAAGGAAAACTATAGGCCAATCTCCCTAAAGAATATAGATGCAATAATCGTAAACAAAATACTTGCAAATCAAATCCAAAGGCACACTAAAAGAATTATATACCACAACCAAGTGGGGTTCATTCTTGGCATGCACTGGTGGCTCAACAAAAGAAAATCAATTAATGTAATACAACACATTAACAAATCAAATGATCATCTCGATAGATGCTGAAAAAGCACTTGACAAAATTCAATAACGCTTTTTGATAAAAACACTTCAAAAGGTAGGAACTAAGGTAACCTTCCTCAATACGATAAAGGGCATACAAGAAAAATCCACAGCTAGCAAAGTACTCAACAGTGAGAGGCTGAAAGCCTTTTCTCTAAGATCAGGAATGAGACAGGGATGCCTGCTGTCACCTCTAGTATTCAACATTGTGCTAGAAGTTCTAGCCAGAGTAATTCGCCAAGATAAAGAACTAAAATGTATCTAAACTGAAAAGGAAGAAGTAAAACTGTTATTATTTGCAGATGATATGATCTTTTATTTGAAAATCCTGAAAACTTGAGGTCATATCTGAGCAAATAAAAAAATTCAGTAGAGTGGTGGAATATAAGATTAATGTACATAAGTCAGCAATGTTCCTATACACTAGTAATTACCTAACTGAAGAGGCAATCAAAAAATAATTCCATTCACAATAGCAACTAAAAAAATCAAGTACCTAGGAATAAACTTAACCAAGGATGTAAAAGACCTCTACACAGAAAATTATAAAAGAAATAAAAAAGGACCTAAATAGGTGGAAAAATATTCCGTGCCCATGGATAGAAAGACTAAATGTAATTAAGATGTCATTCTACCCAAACTGATCTACAGACTCAATGCAATTCCCAATAAATTCCAACAATCTACTTTGTAGACTTGGAAAAGCTAGTTATCAAATTTATTTGAAGGGAAAGGGGCCTCGAATTGCCAAAAACATCCTAAAAAAGAAGAATGAAGTGGAGGACTTACACTTCTAGAATTTGAAGCCTACTAAAAAGCCACAGTGGTCAAAACAGCATGGTATTGGAACAAAGACAGACATATTGATCAATGGAATCAAATTGAGAGTTTGGAAATAGACCCCCACATCTATGGTTGACTGATTTTTTGATAAGGCCCATAAATCCACTGAGCTGGGACAGAACAGTCTCTTCAACAAATGGGGCTGGGAGAATTGGATATCCATATCCAAGATAATGAAAGAGGACCCCTACCTCACATGTACAAAAGTTAACTCAATGTGGATCAAAGACCTTAATATAAGAGACAGCACTATAAAACTCTTAGAAGATAATATAGAGAAACATCTTTAGGACCTGGTAATAGGAGGTAGCTTCTTAGACCTTATATCCAAAGGAGAAGCAACAAAAGAAAAAATAGATAAATGGGAACTCCACAAAATCAAAAGCTTCTGTGCCTCAAAAAACTTGGTCAAAATGGTGAAGAGGCAGCCAAGTCAATGGGAGAAAATGTCTGAAAACCACATATCTGATAAGAGACTGATATCCAGCATATAGAAAGAAATCCTACAACTCAACAACAATAGTACAAACAGCCCAATTATAAAATGGGCAAAACATATGAAAAGGCATTTTTTTGAAGAGGAAATACAAGTGGCTAAAAAACACATGAAAAAATGTTCATCTTCACTAGCTATTAGGGAAATGCAAATCAAAACCATAATTAGATACCATCTCACACCAATAAGAATGGTTGCCATTAAACACACAGGAAACAATAAACACTGGAAAAGATGTGGAGAAATTGGAACTCTTACTCATTGCTGGTGGGAATGTATAATGGTACAGCCACTGTGGAAG
>PVKY010001215.1:0-34215 GCA_004027775.1 Bradypus variegatus
CTCTCTCTCTCTCTCCCTCCCTCTCAAGTACATCACTCCTATTCTTGAGACCCGACAGGGCGGTAGCATCAGAAATGAGAGCAACAAGAATGTACAGCGATGGAGAAGCAGAAGGTTTTTCATAATTGTTTGTCTTTTCATCACTCAGTTCGTGCATTTTCCTCTGGATTTTGCTCTTTTTAACAAAGAGTATTTTCACTAGAATTTTTTCTTTACCTCAACTTCAGCCTGAAAACTGAAATGTCGTGGGCTGAATTTGTGCTGTTGTTTGGCATGTGTGATATCTTCTGGGTGTGAAACCGCTCTGTGGCAGCAACAACGCCAGCCACGCGTGCTCTCCGGCACATTCTCCCACAGGGATCATCCAGGACTTGTCTATTTGTGACAACCGGCTGCTCATCTCCAGCTTTTCTGCCAAGTCAAAATTACTCCAGCCCCTAAACATCTGACAGACGTAAAACAGCAAAAGAGAATTGTGGAAAAACTTTTTTGCTGGAGGGATCACTTTGTATCAGCCGTGGCCAGAGTCGTAATATGTCTGACCCGACACGTACACAGATAGATGCTGATTGTAACCTTCAAATTTATGATGAAAAAATAAACTGGTTAAAAGTAAAATGATTGTTAGTTTGGCTAGAAGCTTCACTGCGATTGCCACCCACGGTTTGTTCGCCCACTTACTCACCCACCCAGCGTTTGCCGAGTCCCCGCTCTGTGCGCTGCAGCTGTTCTGAGGTTTGCGCTGCGGCGGCCTCTGTTCACACGGGGTTTACGATCTGAGGGGAGACACCTGGTTCTGATAAAGTCCTGCAGACACGGGGACATGGCCCGGCTCCGGTGCGTCTGTCCCTGGAGACAGAAGATTCACTCCGTCGGTCTGCTGTGGCTCGGGAGACCTAGCGGGGGCCATGTCTCAGAAGTGGGCTCCTACTGGCCAGGAAACCAGGGTAATTACCAATAGACTAGAATGCAGCTTAGTAATTTGTCACGAGCAACAGAACTTCCCAGGGGCTAGAGCCTTACGTCCCAGGGCGAGGCCACCGCAGGCCGCCCCGGGGGTGAGGGTGGATGTAAAGTGTCAACGGAGCAGTTACAGGGACACAGGCTAAGTCTGCCCAACGCGTCTGCCACCGAGAAACAACGGGCTGAACCCCGAGGGCTCCTCGGCGTTTATCTGGGTCTTAAAATTGCAATTCCAGAGCAGAGATTCAGGCAGAACCGAAATCTGCCCCATCCTAGCGTTTCCAAGTGAGGGCTTTAGAGGAAAAGGGAAAGACCTAAACTGCTTGCGCTGGTGGATTTCGGGGCACCCCAGATGCCCCTCAGGCCCCGGGTTTTGCGCCTGCTGTCTGGTGTCTGGCGTCCGTGGCTGTGTCCCATGAGGCTCTGCATGCCGTGGTGGTGGGTGGGCTCTGGCTTACACCGGCTGAGAGCCACCTCCTGAGTGACCACCAGACCATGTTATCTCTCTCAGCCACAGGGACTCCCCCTCGCTTCGTTTCTTCTTACACGCCTGCCCCTAAGGTGGGTGGCCTGACACCGTGATGAGACAGGTCAGAGTGTGAGGTCGGCAGGGCCCCTGCTGCCCACCCCAGGCCCTCGCTGTGGACGTGGAGATCGCTGTCAGGCGTATCCACTGGCCGCGTCCCTGCCTGAGCTCTGGGTCCTGGTCTTGGGGCCCAGCGCAGCACAGCTGTGTGGCTGAAGGTCACAGAAGCACCCTCTGCCATTGGGCCCCTGGGAACCCCCAGCCTCCCACGTGCAGCAACCGAAGGAAGAGGGCTGGCGCCACCGCAGCTGCTCTGCCCACACCAGTGGCGACTGCTTTAACAGGCCCTCTTTTTTAGGCACTTTGCATTTATCTCTGATCTAATGCCCTATGCGCTGGTTTTGCTGTTCAACTCTCCATGATAATCTCTTATTTCAAGATCTTGATGGATACCTCACGGAAACCCTAAGGGACAAGTATACAGGTCAGGGAGTATCTGAAATTCCCTCTACAGTGTGCTGTGTTGGCAGCCGCTGAAGCTGGGGGAGCCTGAGTCCTTTAAGCGATGCCGTTCCCAGGCCCCCCAAAGCGAGCCGCTAAGCAGGAAGCCCACGGGGCATACTGAGCAGCGGCCACGGCGCAGGTCCCAGAGCTCGGGGGGAGGCAGCCCAGCCCCACCGCGCTCTCGGGTCACGCAGCCCTCACAGAGCCTGCCCCCCCAGGGAGGGTCGTCAGAGTGGGTGCTCAGCAGACAGCAGGCAGCAAACACACCCTCAAAAATGGTAGCTTACGGGGGAGCATACAATGCAGAATTCATGCTACTCCCTCCTGATTTGGCACATTTGGGGGGAAATTCTTCTTGTATGTGTTTTTTAAAGAAGCAATTACTATATTTGATTATAAAATAGTTTCCTACAATTTCATCATTAATTTCATGTAACATTGCTTCTTTAGAACATTTGAACTTCATCAAGTAAGAAAAAGCCTCTGTGAAAGTCATCAGTCCCAGTGTGTCTCAGGAGACTCGTTCGGCACTGAACACGCTCACAGAGTGCGACTGTGTGTTTCCCACGGGGAAGAGGTTCCAAGACTCTGAAAAGATGCTTCTTATTTAGGCTGGGAAGTGTTGCTACAACTTTCTTCTCCTGATGGGGACAACTGTGCGATGTTAAAAACAGACAAATGTTGTCTTTTGCTGCTTTCTGTCCTTAAAACTAATGTGCACATTTTCTACAATTAGGGTTCAGTATTTTACCTTCTCAGAAAACACAGAATGTGGCTAATAAAACAGAACAGTTTGCCTCATACAGGGCCTGGCTTTAATGACTGCTGATGGCCGTGTGTGTGAAGAACTGAATGAGCAGGCCAGTCAACAGCTTACAACCTGAGAGAAATAAATTTACATTCTTCACTTGTCATCTAGCAGAACGTACACAGGCTCCAGAGAGGTGGGCAGTAACTTTACTGAATGTTTAGTTCGTGGTACAACATCTCTGGAGAGAAGCCTCTGCTCAGAATGAATGCCACGTGCCAAGACTGTAGGGGTGAGTGTGCATGTAAATGAGTGTGTGTGTGTGTGTGAGGGCATGAGGTCTGAGTGTGGATACGAGTGTATGTGTGTGTGCATGTGTGTATATGTGTTTGTGAGTGTGGACATGTATGTGTGAATGAGTGGGGCATGTGGTGTGTATGGCTATGTATGTGAGCGTGTGAGTGTATATGTTTAAGTGTGTATGTATGTGTGTGCATGTGTGGGTGTGAGTTGTGTGTTTATACACGTGTGCACACATGCCACACAGGAGACCTTTTGTTGCCTTTTGTTGCTGCTAAAGTTCCACATGCAAATAGTCTCTGGCTCCATCAGGGTATCCGGAGCTCCCGGCAGGCACCAAGGTGCAGAGGTGAGGCGCTGGCTTTCGTGACAGACAGACACAGCCCCGATCTGCTCCCACAGGCCGTCTGGCTCCCTGAGCCTCGGTCAACTCACCTTAAAGTGGGACGAGCACATCAGCCCTGCAGGTGCTGCCGATGGAAGGAGGGCAAGCCTGGCAGGACTCTCCGTAGAGCCCGGACTCAGGTGACCTCGCCACGGCCAGCAGAAACTGCAGCAAACAGGCCAGGCCAGGTGCCCTGGGCTGGCTGCAGAGAGTCTCACCAGGAGGCACCTGCCAGCAGGGCGTTAGCCACGCTTTCATTACGTTCTGGACGTGCGCGCCTGGCGTGGAGCAGCCTTGGTGGAGGCTCTCTGCACCCAGCGGCCTGGGAAGAGGTTCCAGGCCGTCGGCAGAACTGCCTCGGGAGGAGGGGCCCAGGCAGTGGGTGGGGCCACCTCAGGAGGAGGGGCCCAGGTGGTGGGTGGAGCCACCTCGGGAGGAGGGGCCCAGGCAATGGGTGGAGCTGACCCAGGAGGAGGGGCCTAGGCAATGGGTGGAGCCACCTCGGGAGGAGGGGCCCAGGCAATGGGTGGAGCTGACCCAGGAGGAGGGGCCCAGGCGGTGGGCAGAGCTGACCCGGGAGGAGGGCCCAGGTGGTGGGCGCAGCCGCACCTGAGCAGTCACATCTTGGCACCTGCGAGTGCTTGGAGAGAGGCCACTTTCCTGTCGCTCTTTTTCAACTCACTGTAAGGTCTGCGTCAGCCCCTGAAAACCTTTGATCCGCCATCTCCAAGTTCTGATTCTGGCACAGGGACAGTATCGGGAATATGTCGCTTTGCTAGGACGTCCCAAGAGCTCTTCAGTGGCCGCACATGAGGCTCGGGACTGGGTCTCAGGAAGAAGGCTGAGGGCGAGCGAGGAGCCTGTGGCCCGTTTGAATGCTGGTTCTCATGTGCTGCACACACAAGGCCCAAAATCCTGAGTCTTAAAAGAAAGCTGGCATGTTAATTTTCTGGTCTTTTCATGGCATATGAGCAAATAAACTATTTACACTACAAAAAAAAAAAAAAGAAAGCTGGTTTTAAAAGAAAAGAATGAGATTTTACTTAAAGTAGTATATGTTGGCCTGTAATTGAATATTAATATTGAATTAATTGCCTTTATGTGCATCATTTCCATAATATTGATAAATGGAAGCACTTCCAAAAGCTATTCCTTTGATTTAGAATTAGAAAACATGGAAGATATTTGCTTCCGGCCTGGTGGACTAATTACTGAACTCTGTCATTCTCCGTGTTCCGGTATCCTGGTGTGATTCAACATGCGGAAAAGCTAAAATTAAAAAGAAGAATAGAAAAGAAAAGCCCACTACCAGGCAACAGCGGCCAGTCTCTGAGAACCTGGGTGCAGATCGCGCCCATGGTTTCATCCTTCTGACTGATGGAAATATGCAAGCAGGCAAAATTTAAAGGGATTAGGTTTAGCAATTAAAAATGACTGCTTGTCTCCGTAACCTCGGGCACCTCATCCTTGTAGGAACTTACGCAGCTACCCCATTATGTTCTCTGGTTGGAAGAAACACAATTAATTACAGAAAAGCAACACAGGGCACTGCTGTCTTCCCTGGTAGTACTGCCTAGGTGGAGGTATAGGAAGCAGAGCAGGAGTCTCTATTTGGAATTGTTTTGCTGCCTTTTTTCCCTATAAGAATTATTCTCATTTTAAAAATACCAATACACTTTGAAAAGTCAGGGACTACCACGGTCTCCCTGAACCTCTGGGGCTGAGGGAAATGTGGAGGCGGCTGTGCTTCAGTGCCCCTTGCTGGCCACCCTTGAGCAAAGAGCACAGTGACAGCTAGAGCCCAGGCTGGGGTCACATGCCCACCCAGTGGGCAGAAGCCAAGCGGAGTTAACCCAGACATCTGCAGCTGCTTTAGGAACTGTCATAGGATGAGAAGATGCCACCTGAGATGCACACATCCTCAGAGAGAGGAAAGACTATGAAGGCAAACTACATGTTAAGGCTTAGCCTGACCTCAGAGTAAATCCAGGTAATTCTTTCCAACAAATGCACCTTTATGTAGCAACAAATTCTTCCCAGGCCCAAAGTATAATTTCTCTCAATTATGCCTCCAAAAATGTGTCTGGCTTCTCAAACCATAGGGAAAAATAGATACCAACAGATCCCTAATGGAATTCCCGATTCACTTAACTGACAAAAGTGGCACAAAAACTTCTTTCTACAGAGAAGGAAAAAGAACATACCTAGAATCATGAATGATGTGCTGGTTTGGATATATTATGTCCCCCAAAAGCCATGTTCTTTAATGAAATCTTGTGAGGGCAGACATTAATCTTTTGATTGAGGGTTTCCATGGAGAGATAACTCAATCAACTGTGGGTGAGATCTTTGATTAGATTATTTCCATGGAGATATGGACCCGCCCATTCAGGATGGGTCTTAATTAAATCACCGGAGTCCTATAAGAGGGCTCAAAGACAGAAGGAGGATAGAGCAGCTGAGAGAGACTTTTGGGAGACACTTGGGAGCTGACAGAGATTCTTAGGAATGCTTGGAGTTGTGGACAAAAGGATATTTGGAGATGCGAAGCTAAGGACGCACAGGAGCTGAGAGAGGAGCTGAAACACAATCTGGGACCAGCAGACACCAGCCACGTGCCTTCCCAGCTTACAGAGGTGTTCCAGACACCATCGGCCTTCCTTCAGTGAAAGTATCCTCGTATTGATGCCTTTGGACACTTCTGTCGTCTCAGAACTGTATATTTGTAACCAAATAAACCCCCTTTATAAAAGCCAATCCATTTCTTATATTTTGCATAACAGCAGCATTAGCAAACCAGAACACATGAGATACTGGATCATTAATTAAACCTAGAGCAAGTGGGTTCTGATTATGGTGAATTCTTTTTCTCTGACATTTTTAAAGGATGTGATGTAATTTTTAAACACCAGCCCAACCTGGGCTTTCCCCCCAGGCTGTCCATCAGAGCCAGCGGCTCTCAGGCTTCCCCCACAGACCACCAGACCCAACATGTCCATTGCATCTGCCTCACCACTGGGATGGCCTAAGAATAAGGTCTACACCCCACAAGGGGCCCATCAGGATTTTGGGTTCACAAGACCCAGCTCAGAGGGCGACAGAATAGTACTGATGGTTATGGGACCACCTGTGCATGGCCCCAGACAGACACCACCCTTCAAAGGCCTGGAGGGCTTCAGGGAGCCTGAGGAACCAAACCATCTTGAAAAAGAACAAAAGAAGGACTCACACATCCTGATTTCAAAACTTAATACCAAGCTACAGTAATGAAGGCCGTGCGTTCCTACCATACAAGGACAGACATACAGATCAACAGAATAGGGTCCAGAGGTAAGACCATACATTTTTCTCAAATGATTTTCAGCAAAGGTGTCAAGACAATTAATGGGGGAAAAGATAGTTTTGCAACAAACAGTGCTGGGAAAACTGGATTTCCACATACTGGAGAATAACAATGGAACCGAAACTCACACCATATACAAAAACTAACTCAAAATGGATCAAAGACCTAAATGAAAGAGTTAAAACTATAAAACCCTAGAATAAAATATAGGAGAAATCTTCATGATCTTGAATTAGGCAGTGGTTTCTTAGATATGACACCATAAGCACAGGTGATATCAGAAAAATGTAAAAACTTCTGTGTCTCAAAGGACAGCATCAAGAAAGTAAAATGACAACCCAAGGAATGGGAGTAATTTTTTGCAAATCATATGTCTGATAAGAGAGTGTAACTAGAATACATAGAAAACAATTTTACAACTCAATAACTCAAAGACAAAAAGCAATTTAAAAATGGCAAAGGCTGTAAATAGGTATTTCTCAAAAGAAGATATACAGATGGCCTACAAGCACATGAAAAGATGCTCAACGTCATTAGCCATTAGAGAAATGCAAACCAAATCCACAATGAGGTACCTGACCACACCACTAGAGGTGGAGAAATTGCAACACCCATGCATTGCTGTTGGGAATATAAAATGGTGCAGCCACGTTCATAAACAGTTTGGCTGTTCCTCCAACTCTAAACATAGAACTACCAGAACACTGCTCCTCAGTGTGTGCCCAAGAAAACTGAAAAAATGTGCACGTGAACACTCATGGCAGCATTATTCACAATACCCAAAAGTGGAAACAACCTGAAAATCCAATACCTGATGAATGGATAAACAAAAAGTAATATCTCCATAAAATGGAACAGATAGCAAAAAGGAATGATGTTCTGATGATGTTACAATGTGGATGAACCTTGAAAACAAGAGGCTCAGTGAAAGCAGCGAGACAAAAGACCACATAGTGTATGACTCCAACGACGTGAAATATCCACATAGGGAAATCCATAGAGACAGGAAGTAGACGCGTGGTTCCCAGGGGCTGGGGGCTTGGGGGTGGGGAATAGAGGGGGATGGTGGCTGGGGGTGCAGGGTGTCTTTTTGGGGTGACGAAAATGTTCTGAATTTGATGGTGGTGGTGGTTGCACAACTATGTGAAGTTGCTAAAAGCCACTGAATTGTACATGTTAAGTAAATGAATTGTGTGGTGCATGACCCATGGCTCAATGGAGCTGCTACAAACCTGAAGCCCCTGGGTCAAGAGGGGCCATCACACGTCCCAAAGAGGCAGCAGCTTCCACCCCTGCATTTGGCGTGCCAGCCTCACGTGCGGGGAGCCCCTTCTCGTCCTGCATGTTTTACCCCTGGGAACCAGCAGAGGGGCAGGGGCCACACCTGGCTCCCCTAGAGACTGGAGATGGGGGTGCCCAGGATCACTTGTCCACATGTCCCTTTGGGTCCTTCCAGGTTAGAAAGCGAGGCCTTAGCAAGCATGGAACCCCTCCCCTGCGAGCTCTGTTTAAAAAGCACCGCTCTGCTGAAAGCACTCCTTCAGCGCCAGTGCTGTCTTGTGCCGGTTTGCTGGCTTACCTGCTTTGCTGGGCTTCAGGACCCTGGCGGAGGGGGCAGTGACTTTTAACTGGACACCCCGAAAGCCTGGCCCACTGTGAGCCCAGGGAGAATGCCCCACAGCCCTTTGTCAGATGAATGAAGAATTAGTGCTTGGCCTCTCCATTTTTTAATCTCTAAGAACACATATACCTTCTTGCATAGGCTAGATTGAGCCTTTTTCAATAACTTGCAAACTTAAGATCTGACCCAAAGCACTGACTATCCACAGAGTTGGCACAATTATCAATAACAGCTTAACATTTATTGGACATTTCTGGACTGGGCCCTGTGCTGAGCTATTTATTTTAATCAGCTCATTCATCCTCACAGTAGACCCACGAGCAAACGTTCCTATCACCCCACTTTACAGAGTGGAAACTGAGGCCAGCGGAGGGTCCTGCCTTCCCGAGTCAACAGTTCTCTGAAACCCCAGGACCCACGGCGCGCGCCGTCTCCCTCCGTGTGGCGCTGCCTCGGTGCCCTCCTTCGCGACGTGCCGTGCGGGAGGCCCCGGAGCCTGTGGGCCTTCCAGGCCAGCGCGGAGCTTCCTGTTCGGTGTCCGCAAATCTCTCCAGGCCGCCAGCGCTGGGCTACCTCACTGCACAGACACAGCCCTACCCAGGAGGGCCGCAGAAAACGCTGGACACGTTTGCTGGCGCGGCTCCCGCAGTCTGCTCTGACCCCGTTGCCCCTCACTCCCTTGCGGTTGCACTGCACAGGGCCCTGGGCAGGGGGAGAAGTGACGTGAGTTCCAGGCTTACCAGGATGGAACGTGCGGGCATTCAGGAGGGGCTCAGCTTGAGGAGTGTCACGAGGCACAAATGTCAGGAATAAAACCCCAGTGTGTGAACATTCCGTGGTTGCCCTGGCTGCTGCAGATGGCCTGCGCCTCTCCCGCTTCCTGCACCCAGGGACCCCAGCCAGGCAGGTTCGTGCCCAGGGAGGGGCCCCCTGCACAGGAGCCCCCGAGCCCACACCAGGGTGTGGAAACACAACCGGTTCACCCACGCAGTCGCGCACTGGGGGTCTCCGAGTAAGCAAATTCTGTGAAGTCACAGGGTCACTCGGTGTGCGCCGTCCTCAAACTTGAACTCCACACTGCTTTCTGGAATCCTCCTTTCACACCCGCAGAGCGGCCTCCGCCCATGTAGCCGGTCCCTGCCGGTTGCCCCGCCATCCCTACGCCTGTCAGCCTGGCTGCGCGCCGCAGCTGCCGGCTGAGCACCCAGCTCCCAGTGCCCAGAAGAGGCCACACCCAGGACAGGCCATGCCCAGGACAGACCATACCCTGGAACAGGTCATGCCCAGGACAGGCCACGCCCCAGAGAGGCCATGCCCAGGAAAGGCCACACCCAGGACAGGCCATGCCCAGAAGAGGCCACGCCCAGGACAGTACATGCCTGGGACAGGCCACGCCCAGGACAGGACAGGCCACGCCCAGGACAGGCCAATCCCAGGACAGCCCACGCCCCAGGACACACCATGCCCAGGACAGGCCACGCCCAGGAGAGGCCACGCCCCCGGACACTTAAAGCGGAATCTCTAGAGTGGGACCAGGCTCACCTCTTTTTTAAGCTCCCTTCCAGGTGACGCCAATACCCAGCCAAGGTCAGGAGTCAAGGACTAAAGTGTTTCCCAAACTTGCACAGTGACAAGGAGGCCCCAGAGCACCAGTCCTGCAGCACCTGCCCTTCGGGAGGGGTGGGGGCCTTGTCTGTCATGGGCCTGGGCAGCTGGCTCCGACCAGGCGGTTACGAGAAGCGCCGTGTGGTGCCCCAGTCTGAGAGCTGGACAGGAAGCTGCGTGGCGTCTCCCTGCCTGAATCACCCCCAGACGTGGGAAACCTTGGATGCATGAACAGAAGGTCACTGTGGTTGGCCACGTGAAGAATAAATAATGAAACAGCTAGGTCCGCACAGGAATCAGCCCATGTGCTAGTTCAGGAAATGTGGACTGACAGAAAAGGCTTTCAATGTTACAAAATTTTCTTAAACAATTTGGAGTGCTAACACATGCATTAAAGGAAGAAGCCTTCCATCTGGAAACAAATGTTTGAATGGTGTAAAATAAAGTAATAAACCCAGCTTTCTGGTGTGCACACAGGGAAGACCTCCAGTTGGGACAGATGCAGCCAAGCTTCTTCATTTCCCCTCCACAAAGCACATACTGCACTGCTCTGTGAATCCCGAGTTCCTCTTTGCCCTTGTGGGAACAGGATGCTGACCAGGGTTTCACGGAAACAACAGACCGGCTCCTGGGCAGCAGAAAAGAGGGGAATGGGGGAGAGAAGTCAACTGGCTGCCGAGTGCCCAGCCTTCCGCGTCCCTCTGCCAGCCCAGCTGCCCCTTCTAACCCGGCTGTGGAAAGTGGGCTCGAGGAACCCTCCTTCCTCTGGGGGCGCCCACCTGCCCGGGCAGTTAACCTTGAGCCTTTCCTCCTTGCAGTTTCCTGCTCTGAGTCCGGCCTCCGGCTCAGCTCTGTTGAGATTTAGAGACATTTAGAGACCATGTTTATCTCTAAGCTTTTTTAAGAAGAAAGAAAATGGAGATTGATTTTAAGAACTTATATAGGTTTGGAATGTGTGCATTTCCAATCTGAAATGCCACTAAGGCGTCAGGGCAAAGGATGCTTACAGATGACTTTGGAAGCCATCCAGTCGCTGCACATAGTAGTTGCTTTCCGTGTCCTGCCGCTCCTTTCCCAGCATCTCCTTCTGGTTTTGATAAAGGGTTACTAGGGAGCACTGCACAGCCTGCCTCGCCATGACATTGCTGCATTTCTTCTTATTTAAGAAAGTTTGGCAATTAATAAGGGGGTGCGTATCAAGCACTAAGGATTGTGTGGCAGTGGGGTGCTGCACCCCCAGCTTGGGGGCAAGTTAGGACCCGCAGAAACTCTGAGCAGGAACAGCACATGGGTTTCCAGGAGTGTGTGTGACACCCCATCACCAGCTTCTGTGAGTTTTTATGTGTTTCTTTTTGTGTGTTTTGTTGCTCTCTGGTAAGTTTATTCGGGGCATTGGAGTGTGTGTTTTTTGGGAGTGGCAGAAAGATGTTGCTTCTTGTCCCACAGTCAGCTCATCCCCGGAGCCTGATTCCTGCAGTGCCCGCTGTCTTTAACTGGTGCGTGTGCAGTGGGGTTGATGTGGCAAACGCGAGGCACGCAGGGTCAGAGGCTGCCAGAAACACCCTCGGTTATGGTGGAGAAGGCTGACGTGTCCAGTCAGGCTGGTGAAGTGAACCCTGAAGTAGGGTGCTCTTTGTACAGGGATTTCCCGGTGCTTGTCTGAGCTTCGAGTGGAAGAAGATACCCCAGGAGCCCTGAGGACCTTGCCAACCGACAGTAATTGCCTGATGTACGCTGAGCTCCTAGTCTATAGTCCTGACTTCTGTGCTCCTCAGAGTCAAACCCTAAAACAAAAGCTAGTCCCATGGGGCAGAAGTTCTTTCTCACTGTTGGTAGAGCCTGAGGCCGGGCAGCCAATGCCTTCCTGTGTAGCCTGGGCCGGGCGGAGGCCATGGCTGGGCCGTAGCAGCCTGTGCTGGTTTGGAGCCACTTGGACCCCAGAAAAGCACATTGTTCTTAAGCTTAATCCATTCCTGCGGGGGGTGGGCCCATTGTAAGTAAGCCCTTTTGAAGATGTTCCTTCAGTTGAGGTGTGGCCCAGCTCAGTAGGGTGGGTCTTAATCCTCTTCCCGGAGTCCTTTATAGGAGAATGTAATTCAAATAAAGAGAGAGAGAGCCACTGAAGCCAGAAGCTGAAATCAACAGAACCCAGAACAGGAGGGAGAGACCAGCAGATACCTTGTGCCGTGCCGTGTGGCTGAGAGGCCCAGGACCGCCGGCAGCCGGTCTTCATGAAGAAAGCAGCGCCCTGATGAGGCCTGGATTTGGACATTTTCACAGCCTCAAAACTATGAGCTCTTAAATTCCCATTGTTAAAAGTTGGCCTATTTCACAGTATTTGCTTTGACAGCCTAGCAAACAGAAACCCAGCCCCAGGACAGCAGTGGGCTTCCAGACGCAAAGCCACACACACCGTTCTCCCCTGCCAACCCACCCTGCCCCCGTCCTCCAAATGCCCCAGCTCACTGGAAATATCGGGGTTTCCTTACCCAATTCAACACACACACAATTAAACAGGGCCTGATACATTTGCTAAGTGCCTAATTGATGCCCATGAGCAAGACCACAATCCCAGGAAGATATTTGCCAATTGCTTTAGAAGGAGCCTGTGGGCCAGAGATAACCTGCATCCAAGTCATACAAGGTGGCAGGTTCTTTCCCCACAGAACCAACGTTTTAGTTAAAACTTGCAAATATATACTCAAAAAATGTGTCTGGTATTCCAAGCTACTGCCAGTTGGTGAATACTCAGGAAAAACAAGAGAAAGAAAAGGCCTTTAGCCTCTGTCCTATTAGGGTGTCATTAATTCAGATCACTCACTTTTGAGGTTTGGGTGTAGGCGTCTGTGACTTTGGACGAACCCAGGGCCTGGCGGAGGCTTGGCAGGGTCACTGGAGGAAGAGATCAGGGATAGTCCCGATACGTCCCACGCAGACACTGCTGTGGGGACCGTTCCTTAACCCATAGCCGCTCCAGAAGCTTCATCTGTCCTTCCCCATGAAGACAGGAGGGGGCCGTGGTGCTCACGGGGGTTTTAGTGCTGTGTCAGGAGCTCTACGTCTCAGTCGTATGTCTATTTTAAAAAAGACACTGTGTTTTTCAACATATTTTTTACTGGAACTATCTTTTGACAAGTCACTTGCAACCCAACTAATCTCTGTGGGTTTTATAGGAAATGCTGTCGACATTTACCTTTAATGTTTTGGAGTTCTATGTAAAATTTCATCCAATTTTATTAAAAGGAAAATTCTATTAAAACTTTTTTTATTTTTCTTTTAAATATCTTAGAAATCAAAGTGCTATTTTGGCCTCTTTTCAGGGTTGTCAGGATGGGCTGAAACTCCAGCTTGGGGGTTCTAGGTCTCAGCATGTGAGTGAGCTGCCCCACCACAGTCTCTCCCCACCAGGGTCTCTGCCCTCCACGGTCTCAGCCCTGCCACGGTCTCTGCCCTCCACGGTCTCCCCCCTCCATGGTCCCGGCCCCGCCATGGTCTCTCCCCACTGTGGTCTCTCCCCTCCACAGTCTTGGCCCCGCCACGGTCTCTCCCCGCCATGGTCTCAGCCCTGCCGTGGTCTTGGTGCTGCCACGGTCTCTCCCCACCATGGTCGCGGCCCCACCATGGTCTCTCCCCTGCCATGGTCCTGGCCTCACCTCGGTCTCTCCCCTCCACAGTCTCGGCCCTGCCACGGTCTTGGCCCTGCCATGGTCTCAGCCCCACCTCGGTGTCTGTCCTGCCACGGCTGGCCCCACAGGTGAGCTGCCCCGCCATAGTTGTGGACTGAGCACCCCGAGATCGGAGAAGCCAGGTGGCCTGAATGCTGAGGCTAGCACACTATACTTACTGCCTGTGGTTGATTTCTGGATGTTCCTCTGTTTAAATAATCCCCTTCCTTTTCTTGAGCCGAGAAAACTGAACCAGAACAATTCAATTTCAATTTACAGAGAAACGACAGTCAGTGAACCAAACACAGGGATGGCTGCGGGTGACCACTTTGTGTGTTGCTAGAACTTCTGAATCCGTTTGCACGTCTTCATTCTGCAGTCTGAGAGCCTAAGGGGAGAACTCGGCCTGCATCACGGTTATTGTGTCATGTGTCAGGCATTTGGAAGGGACCCAGCTAGGCCTCAGGAAACAGTTACAGCCCTTCCACTTATCTTCCGAAGGCGATTCGTTTTAAAGCTGATAATCCCTGGGGCTCCAAGAGTGTCCCACATCTGCCCTGAATTAGAAACACATTCACATTAGAGCTCAATCAGAGCTGCTCTCCCCTCGCCTGGCTCGGATGGAAGCCGGAGCTCTTGAGCTGAGGGCTCGATGGACGTGCAGGCCGCCCCCTCCGCGGACAGCCCCGGCTGTAGGGTACGTAAGCCGCCGGTTCTCAAGCTGTGCAGATGGTTCTGTTGGTGTCTTTCTGGCATTTGGGCAGGAATATTCAGGGGGACAACTGTGGGAAAAAGGTTTAAGTAACTTCAGTTTCTTGGGGGTTTCAGTGCTAGAAACGAATTGATTGAAATTCCAAGAGGCTGTTCGGCTCTGCTTGGGGATGTGTCTGCCTTGTGGCTGATCAAACATGTGCGGTATAGTTACATAATTACGTAGCTGTTTATCTGAAAGTTTCCCTCAAGACTCTAAAAGATTTTGAAAGCCAAGAAAAGTTTTTATTGTCAAAAGAGAGAGCTTTTTCCACCCTCTGCTTATCTACAAAATATTTTAAAATATTCCCACACAGCTAAGACTGAAGAATGTACCCATGTGTTTGTCCCCAGCCTTGGGGGGCTGGGACAGCTGGCTGACACTTGGCATCTAAGATTCCGCTGAAAGAGTGTCTTCCCTGTTGCCTGAACAACTTATCACATAGTGTGAAGTTCTCTTCCTTTTAAAATAGGCTATTAAACCATCTTAAATGAGTAAAGGGATAAAAGGCGCCCAGAGGCGGGAGCAGGGTCTGGGGACCGGGCAGCTGGGTGTGTGTGGATGCCCCGAGGGCTGAGGGAAGAGCCTGTCTGGTCTGGGAGTGTGAACACTTGTGGAAGGAAAACAGAATTTTGAAAGGGAACCCTAGAAGAAATGCTAGTTTCAACCCGTGGAGCTGATGATAAGCCCTGCCAAGGAGGACGGGGGCCTGTGTGGAGGCTGTGGCGTCGATGAAGGAAGGCAGCTGAAGTATGAGATTGAGAGGTGACAGCCACACCTCAGGGTCTGGGAGTCCAAGGGAAGCTGGTGGGAAAGTGCTGAAGTGCTCACCAAAGATGTCCGGGAGGGCCCAAGCCCGCTCCTGCTACGCCAGCCCCCCACGGCTCCAGAAACAATCGCTGCGAGAGCCCAGTGGCAGGCAGCAATCTTAGTCCAAATCCTGACTGGTTGAAAGAGGAAAGGATTGTCGGATGCAAAAACTGCCTGCATGCTGTGTGGTGGGACCATGGCCTCTTAATCCCAGCAGGACAGAGAGGCACGTTTGGGTTTGGGGGCTGGAGGGTGCAGAAAGACGCATCGATCAGCTCAGGCAGAAGGGGCACAGCCAGAGTCGTTCCGTCCTTGGACCCCCCTGGGGCTGCCCTGAGAGCTGCAGACGTGGTTCCGGTCCAGACCCGTTGGGGCGGGTCGCGCACACGGCCTAATGTAACTAGGCTCGTGACTGCCTCGTGGATTCTCGACTTCAGAGGCTTGCCGAGAACAGGAAAAGCAGTGTGGCAGGATCTTCCAGGGTAAAACCTGTAATACACATTAACTGCTGTTAGCTTAAGCCGAACCCACCACTCGGATGCCCCCACCTCTCTTCTAGCAACAAAGCAGGAGGCGTTCCCTTGGCTCCTCCTCCCCTGTCCCCCACTCGGACGTCCCTGGGCCCCGCGCCCTCGCAGCCGCCCTGCCCTCCAGTGACTCCCTGGCCAGTGTTTGGAATTCAGAACACGTCATCCCCCAGAAACAAGGGCAGGCTCCCCGTTCAAGGCCTGAATGCAAATGCATCCAAAACACAGAGGAGGATGTTACAGGTTTCTGGAAAAGAACAGAAGGAAGTTCTGTTAAACGGCATTGGAGAATGAGCTTTATGATGGACTGAGATGCTTGTGAAGTGTTTAAATGTCCTTGGACATTCATGCTGGGCCTTGCACACTCCTGTCCTGCACGGGACTAACTGCCGGGCCGGGGCTCACTCTCCTCTGCTTCCTCGGTGGTCCCCGAGGCTGGGGTCCAGCAAACTTGTGGCAGGATCTTTTCCACTTGTGGTTTCCTTTGCCCTTCTCCTCCGTGAACCCAGTTAAAACAGCTCTGTGAGGCCCCTACGGTACTCCCATCTCTCTCCACCCTCAGCCACAAACACTCCAAGAAAATTCTGCACACA
Organism: Bradypus variegatus; assembly: GCA_004027775.1. Lineage (NCBI taxonomy): Eukaryota > Metazoa > Chordata > Mammalia > Pilosa > Bradypodidae > Bradypus > Bradypus variegatus. The sequence continues at coordinate 16,342 of PVKY010001215.1, forward strand.
GCTTCAGGCGGTATCTCCACTGAGCACCTCAGGGTCCAAGGACCGAAGTTGGTTAGAAAGTCCCTTCCCCACACCTGCATCTCTGTCACACCTTGTATGCACCTGTCAGCATTTATCACAGTAAATCACGATCTTTTCATTACACAGGTTCCCCTCACTAGAATGAGGTCACAGGGACTCAGGGATTTCCCCAGAACTTGCTACAATGTCTGGAACATAATAAACATGTAATAAAAGGATGGATGGAAGGATGGCAGCTTGGATGGTGGATGGATGGATGGATGGGGTATTGGATGGATAGAGGTAGTGCTGGAGAAATTTTATTTATTTAGAGGAGGATGAAAAGCTATATCAAAACTTCCCTGGAATTCTGAATGAGACTTTGAGACACTTTCGGGAGCATGGGTGAGAATGGGTGGAATCTGTCCTTTATTCTTTCACTTCCTCTATTCTCTTGGGAGGGACTGTGAGGAGAGGAAAGAGCACAGAGTAAGGACACATGGGCTCTCCACTTTTGAGCTCTGCAGCCTCAGGTAAGCGTTTTCCTCTCTCGTTCCACCTTCGCCTGTAAAATGTCATCCCTGCCTTCAAGAAGCCGTGAGGATGAAGCGACAGCCCCTCTGAAAGGCCTTGCCTCATGCTTAACCCCCTGGAGGTGGAAGAGGAGTGTGAGGAAAATGTGACTGTAAACCTGAAAGGCAAGTGGAGCTCTGCGGCCGCAGAACCGGAGGCACCTTCCGACCGGCCGCCTTCATCCTGCCGCAGGTGTGCTGACAGCATCTGCCGCTTCCTCTGTCATTCGGGTGGTTACAAATAAACAGAGACTGGAAGGGTGAGAGAAAAGAAGAGGAGGACTCGGGGCGTTTGTGAATGCGTGTGAGAAGGCGAGTGCCTGAAGCAGAGCCAGGTAGGTGGAGGCAGGGGATCCGTCTGTCCACGAGGAAGGCGAGCGGGTGACGAGAAAGCTTCCAGGGCAGGTGGTGGCAAAGGGGAGGGAGGGGAGCGGCGGCCTGCGGACTCAGGCTTGTGTAACGCCAGGGGCTTCACGGAAGTAATGAAGTGACGCAGGAGTGACACCAGCATCTCACGTGCAGGCGCCGCCCCACGCTGCACGCCACACCCCCTCGTCCAGTCCTCCGGCAGAGGCTTCATTCACTGGGAAGGGAGGAGCAGCCACGGACGCAGGACTCGAACCCGGGAGCCTGGCCTGAGCCCACAGCTCTGACCAAGCGGCAGCTCCGTGGACGCCACACCGGGACGAGTCAGCCGCGATGGCTGCACGGTGGAGCCCAGTGACGCCTGGGGGTCGGAACAGCAGCCCTCCGTGGCGTGGAGGGACGTCGGCTCTTTAGGCTGAAAACGTCCAGTAGACTCAGGCTCAGGGTCGCAGGTCAGGGCCCCCGGGACAGGCCGGTCAGGTCAGAGGCCATCAGGCGTCCACGCGCCACCATGTCTGGACATCCTCCTCATTCCGGATCATTCCAGGGGAGCCTAAGGGATCCCGCAGACATAACCACATGGACACTCCTACACTGGCATTCCAGCAGTCCTGCAAACATGGAAATGAAGCCGCACACACCTCCTTTTTTTAGGAATTATCTATTTTGGGCCCCTTTTTAAAGCAACAAGACCCACGGTCTTTGAGTTCTCCATCCATCTGTCCTAGACAGGGTCCTGCATGTCCTAAAATAACCCTGAGCTCTCACCTCTCTCTCCCAGACCTTGGAACAATTTGAGTCCATTTTCTCATGTCAGATATGGGCCTGTTTGAATAGTTCAAGGTGGAACACATTCTGGCCCGAGGACATCTCACTGGTAGGAAGAGTGCCTGTCCCCCACTTTGCCAGTTTCCGAGTCATTCGAGGCGTTTCCACACTGGAAGTGCTGGGGAGTGACCGGTTCCAGCCATCTCGGCCGTGCCCTCAGGGGTCCTGGGACGGGGGCTGTGGGCGGGGAGTGGGTCAGATTGTTGGAAAGGCTGTCCCCGAGCCCCGGTCAGTGACCCACCTGAAATCCCCACTGACACGGGAGCAGGGGCGCAGGTCCGACACCAAGAGCCACTGGTGACGGCAGAAGGAGCTCACCCACCCGACCACAGCCTCGCCCCCCTTCTCCTTACCGCCTGGCTGGGGTCATCACATCCCCTTTGCAGCATTTGAACACCTGTTCAGGTGCCCTGGAAATAAATATTAAATTATTGTGTAATTCAATTTAAATTCTGAATAAAAGGCTTTATATTAATGGACTAAAAAGAGCTTAACTACCCAAAAATAGGTCAAATAGAAAAAGGCACTTTCAAGTACACAAAACAATGTTCATTTCTTAAATCCTGCAAACCCAACAAGTGTCTATTAGAAATATGAAATTGAGTTAGCTGTGCCCACAGAGAGACCGATTCTCTTTCATCTTTAAATCGCCCCAAAAAGGCCAAGAAAATGCTGGCGAGAGTCTCAGGTAGAGGTCGCCTCCTGGGCCAGTGGAGCCCTCGGGGACTGGCTTCTGCTGGCTCCCCGCAGGCAGGATGGAGGTGCCTGGCAGAAGGCAGGGCCCAGCGGAAGGTGTCTGGACGGGGGCCCCCACGCGGCCTCCACAGCCCCCCGCCCTCCCGAGGCTCGTCTCTTGGCCGGCGTCTGACACCTCCCGCGTGTGAACGGGCCACGGGGCAGCACCTGGGCTCTGTGTGCTTCCACCTTGCTGTGTGGCCCTGGGCCGGGGGCCACGGGACGCGTTCCCCAGAGTGGCCCAGAGGACAAGGCTTCGTGGAATGTTCCTGGCGCTCGGACTGGCCTTGCTCTTGGGTTTCCAAAGGCAGTGAGAGGCAGCCCCTTTCTCTCTTCCACAGATCTCATGGGGGTCCCAAGCAGGCGTTTATAATGTCTGGGTTGGGCGAGACTTTGGGAAATCACGGGGAAGGGTCTCCCCTTTCTGTGCTTTCCAGTGAAGAGGGAACTGGTCTGAGCACTCCGGGGTTGTCTCACTGCTCTGACCCGCCAAGCAGGGGACCCCACTCTTCTTACAAACCACACAGTGGAGACCGTCTCATGTTTGGGTCCCAGGTTCGCTGACCTGTGATGTGTGGGTGCCTCGGATTCTTTCTGTGTTCCAGAGCCACAGGTGGTCTGTGTGGTTAGGGATTGAAAACCCGGAGTTTCGCTCCAGAAGGCTCCTTAGAGACGGTCAACGGTTGTTCATGTTCTGTGTCAGGAGCATCTTTTAAAATTTGCTTTTGCATATTTTCCTTTCCTATGCAAAATGGGGTTCCTGAGCTGTGTCCCTCGTCAGGTTGGGGAGCAGAACGGTGCTGGGGTGCTGCTCACCCGTCTCTGTGTCCCCAGAGATTGACTCCCTCTTCCTCGAGTCACCCTGCGACACCCGAAGCAGCACCCACCTGCCCGCTCTGGGAGCTTCTCGAGGGTGATGGGTGATTGGGGGCTGCACTGGGGTCTGGGCCTGACCTTGGGAGTCAGGGACCCTGGCCCCTGACGCCGCGTTTCTTACATCTACGTCCTCCTGATGGGGCCGGAGGGCCTGCTCTCCCCCAGGGTGTGCACCCCCCAAATCAGCCTCTTCCCTCCCCTGCTGTGCCCCAGGAGCATTCCGGGGGACAGCTGCCCTCTTGGGTCGTCGCCTCGGTTCCGTGTGAGCTCTCTGTTGACCCTGCCTCCGAGCGAATGTGCGAGTATTAGAACTCGGGTCTGTTTTCAAGCGGCATTTCACTCCGTGTCCACGTTACACGTGTGCGGCGTGTAACTGCGTGAACGAGTGAGCGTGTTCCTCTGTGGTTTGTGACCCCGCCAGGTGGGGTTGGTTGTAAACTTGGCTCATGGGCACGTCGCAGGCCCCGCGGGGGAGCCGTGAGGGCTGAGCTGCCTGCAGAGCCTGCCTCTTCTCAGCCCCTCGGTGCCTGGTTTGCTGGCACAGTGCCCTCTGGGGAAGTAGCGCTGAGTTCGTGAGAAAATACCTAAATCTGTATGCACAGCAAGGTCCCTGGACTGGAGAACTTTCATTTCCACCGGACAGAACACACTGCAGCCAGAACACGCAGCTCCCAAAGGCCTAACTGGCCGTGTCCCCTGAAGCCACAGCTTCCGCAGGGCAGGCCGGGCTCAGCTACAGACACGCAGCCAGGCCCCAGCAGGCAGGGCTCCCCGAGACCCCGAAAATTCACTATTTAAGACTCATTATAACAAAAATAAAAAACACAGGGAGTTATCTCCCCGCTCTCCCCGGAGGAGAGTCTCCCTCGGCTCGTTCCTGGTCTCCGTGTCCTCCCTGCATCCTGACGTCGAGAATGACAGCTTGGTGCTGCCATTGCCGAGTTCTCAGCAGCCCTCTGCAGCTCGGCACCTGCATCCTGGGCAGACAGACATACAGATGCACAGACGCACAGACACAGGGACACACAGACACACGCAGACACACATGCAGAGACACACAGACATGTACAGACACAGACATGCAGATGTACACACACAGACACGTACAGACACACACATGCACAGACAGAGATGCACAGACACACAGACATGTACAGACACACACAAAGGCACAGACACACAGACTCACAGACTCACAGACACAGGGACACACAGATACATATAGACACACAGATGCACAGACACACAGACACAGACACATACACAGACTCACAGACACAAACAGATGCACAGACATGTAGACACACACACACAGACACACACAGATGCACAGACATACAGACTCACAGACCCACAGACACAGGGACACACAGATGCATATAGACACACAGATGCACAGACACACAGACACAGACACACACAAATGTAGACACACAGACACACACACACAAACACACAGACACAGATGCACAGACACACAGATATAGACTCACAGACACACAGACACAGACACAGGAACGCAGAGACACAGAGATGCGCAGACACAGACAGACACAGAGAGAGACACACACACAGATGCACGAACAGTGATAAATAAAATTTAGTAGGCTCATCATGAAGGCTCCCACGCTAAGCCCTACGTCAGCAAAACCAAACACCTAAGCTAGTTTCCATTTCCTTTAAATGCTTGCACAGAAACCCAAACGTGAATTCAGCTGACCCATCATCGCCCGTGAACTTCCTCGTTCCTAAGCAGCCACCTGTGCCCCACTGTGTGAGAACCCCCCATGTGACATGGAAACATGATGGGGGCCAGTCAGAACACTTCCTCGTGCACTTTGGTTCACCCTCTATGAGCTTCCCCTTCCCACCCCCAGGGAGCTCCCTTCTGCTATCTGAAGGGGAGGCTGCCTGACTCATGAACTGCTCCATAAGGCTGTGTGATCCCAGATCACATGAAAAGCATTTCTTTTATCAACACACACCCAGACACACAGAAACACACAGCACAGACACAGACACAGACACACACCCCACCTCTAGCCACCCTAAAGTGAGAAAAATGCCCTGGTAGTCGTTAGGTTGAGATTCGCAGCCTGTTGTTCACGTGCATACCAGGGTCTCTGCTCCCCAAGTGGACATGACCTGTCTCCCAGGCCAGTAATGTCAAGGCCTGGTTACCAACTGAAGCTGACTGGAGAGACTCTCGGTCCCCCTGAGGCTTTGGGTGAAGCAGCTGGGTCACGTGGGGCTTGCAACCATGAAGCATGCAACCATGGGGTTTGCAACAATGGGGCATGCAACCATGGAGTGTGCAACCATGGGGTTTGCAATGATAGGGCATTCAACGATAGGGTGTGTAACCATGGGGCATGCAAACATGGAGTGTGCAACCATGGGGCGTGCAACAATGGGGCATGCAACCATGGGCTGTGCAACCGTGGGCAGTGCAACCATGAGGTGTGCAACTGTGGGTCACACAACCATGGGGTGTGCAACCTTGGGGTGTGCAACCATGAGGCATGAACCACAGGGTGTGCAACCATGGGGCATGTGACCTTGGGATGTGTAACCTTGGAACATACAACCGTGGGCCGTGCAACTGTGGGTGTGCAACCACAGGGCATACAACCTTGGGGGTGCAATCTTAGGGTATGCAACCTTGGGGCTGCAACCTTGGGGTGTGAACCATGGGGTATGCAGCCATGGAGCATGCAACCATGGGACATGCAACCTTGGGTCGTGCAACCATGGGGTGTATAACCACAGGGCATGCAACCACCCATGGGGTGTGCAACTGTGGGTTGAGCAACTGTGGGCCATGCCCAAGCTCTTCCCTGTGCAGGACCCAGGGCTAGTGTCTGTCTCACATGAGTGTTGGGGTGGCCCCCAGCCTGGGCCCTTGACCCTTTTGCTTTGACCCACTGGTCCAGTCGCAGGCCCCACCCAGCCCCCTGACCCAAATGCCCCCATCTCAAGCCTAGAGCCTGATGACTTTGGGGACAAAGGCAGTGATGTGGTGCAAGGAGGGGGTCCCCACACAGGGCCTCCAGGCCCCCTGTTGGATTTGTCTGGAGGGAGCTCCCCACAGAACAAGCTTTAGGCGACTTTTGGACAAGGCTTCCTTTGTAAGTCTGGCCTCAGAGGCACAGACAGCTGTGCTGGACTTGGAGAACATCTGAGAACACCTGAAGGCGGCAACGCACCTTGTGTGCCGGGGGAGAGCGTGGGGCTGCCGCTTTCGTCAACAGGTGAGCAGGGAGGGGGCTCACGCGCAGCCTGCCAGGAGCCTCTCCGGAGAGTCTAAGTCTGAGGGAAAGGTTCGGTGTTTACCGTGGCGACAACTCATGTCCTTTGAGTCCTGGGAATAAGGTGTGAGTTTTCCTTCTTTCTCCCAGTTAACAACTGGGAGTTAAGGAAAAGGTTATTATGGATGTCAGTGCATTTTATGAAAGGGATGAGAAGTCACCTTGCTGCCAGCCGGCCTCACTCCGCACATCCCCAAGCCTTTCCTGTCGTTCACCTGTGTCAGACCAAGTGCGTCAGAGCCAAGTGTGTCAGAGCCAAGTGCGTCAGAGCCAAGTGTGTCAGACCAAGTGTGTCAGAGCCAGGTGTGCAGACACAGGTGCCATCGTGCTCGTACGGGGGGTGGTGCCGGGGCGGCTCTCTGCCCTCTGAGTAGCACTGCTCCACCTGCTTATTTTCCCGAGGAAACATGATGATGAAGTGGCTTAGACATAAGGGTTCGTGTTTGAAGACAGTCAGGGCTTTCGTGCTGGCAACCGTATCCGATTGTGACACTTCAAGATGAGGACAGTAATGTTCCCTCAATGATAGGCATCTCCAGGTTGAGAAAAAATATGTCCAGTTAAATTTGAATTTCAGATAAAAAATTTTTGTTAGTATAGGTATGCTGCATGTAATATTTGGAAAATACTTATAAAGTTACTTGTTGTTGAAATTCAGAAGTAACCAGGCACCCTATATTTTATCTGGCAGCACTAATGAAGTATCAACATTGGGAAAAATTAGAACATGGCTACAGTTTATGAGTTTTAAGGGAAATAACACTTAATTAAAAGAAAATATAAGAAAATGCTGATTTGGAACTAATTTTACCATAATTTCTCATGTGGCTATTTCCTGCTTTAAACGTCTGTAATTGTGCTGTTAGAGAACCAACAGGTGATCACATTTTTTTAGTTGAATACCATTAAATAATTCATAACTAAAAGCGTACAGAAAATGTGCAAGTTTTAACAACAGTTTCTAACGGTATAAAAACATTTGTTGAGAGGGACTTAGCCACAGCCACGTCGCTCCAGACAGTGTGAAATGCACGGTGGTGCCTTGTGGGGCTGCCGCTCTGGAGAGACTTGTGAGGATGTGCGTTACGGCACAGCCAGTCCCATAGTTAGTAGGATTGTGGACCTTCTGACATTATAAGGATTTCTGTTTCACAGCGACATTAGAGACAGATATTTATTTTTCAGCTGCAAGAACTGGAGCTGCAAGAATTAAACATCCCCAAATAAGTGATGTCCTTTTATGCATTCTCTGTAGTTTTATACCGAAACTTACACACACTCAAAGAGCTTTGGGGATGAACTGTCAAACTGAACCAGGACAGCAAGAGAAGCAAACATCAATTCAGGGTGTCAGCTCCTAAACCAGAGTTGATGTACCTGGTGTTGGCCCCACCCCCACCTCCTACCTGTGTAGAAGTTTCTAGAGCAGGGAATGTCGTCAGGGTGGTGGAAGGAAGCCCCCGTCTCCACTGCTGCTGGGGGTCGCTCGGCAACGCGCCTCCTTCTGACAGGTGCACCACTCACTTTTGCGTGGAAGGGAGTTGACTTTCCTGTTCCAACACCCCCTGTTGTCAGAAGGGATCTGGTGAACTGAACCTGGAAAGCTAAGACCTCAACAGAGGTTCAATGAATGAATTCATCAGTGTACTCTTTTTAATTAGCATGATCGGAGTCACCAGATGATTTTATGCTAACACTCATTTTTGTGGCCTCTTTTGCCCTCCTCAGTAAATTCAAGGTCAGCAAGATATTCAAGCCTCCCCCACCCTCTAACCCTCTAATATCCTCACCAAGTGGTCCAGCCGTTTTAGGTGCCCTCGAATAAACTTCAGGGGCTTCACTATAAAACAAACAAACAAACAAAAAGAAGCAAACAAACAAAACTCTGCACCTCCCCAAGGTAAGATATTCTGTTCTTTTTATTTAAATCCAGGAAACAAGATCAGGCCAGAGTTACAAAAGCCCTGAGGTACTACAAAGAAGGATTCCCTGTACCTGTTACTTCAAGGAAGAAAATGGGCTGGCAAAAACTTTTTATTAGCAGTAGTAATAGTAGCAGTTCTATTTCAAAACACAGCTAACACTCATTAAATGACTATGATGTGCCAAACACTGTACTAAGTAATTTTCAAAACATTTCTCATTTAATTCAAAACTTTAATTTTCCCATACCCCTAAGAAGTTATTGCTGTTACATCTGGGTTGATAGAGCTGATCAAAGTGAGAGGCAGAGAGGGAACTAGCCTGAAGTGTGTGCCAGTTTGAATGTATTATGTCCCCAAAATGCCATTATCTTTGATGTAATCTTTTGTGGGCAGACATATTAATGTTGATTAGATTGGAATTTTTTGAGTGTTTCCATGGAAATGTGCCCCACCCAACTGTGGGTGATGACTCTGATGAGATAATTTCCATGGAGGCGTGGCCCCACCCATTCAGGGTGGGCCTTGATCACTGGAGCCATATAAAAAGCTGACAAACAAAATGAACTCAGTGCAGCTGTGAGTGACGTTTTGAAGAGGAGCTACAGCCAAGAGGGACACTTTGAAGAATGCACTGGAACTGAGAGAGGAGCTTCAACTTACAGAGGCATTTGGAGACGGCCTTTGAAAGCAGACTTTTCTCCAGAGAAGCTAAGAGAGGACAAATGTTTCAAGAGCCACTAAGAGAGACATTTTTGAGGAGCTGAAGCCTAGAGAGGAACGTCCTGGGACAAAGCTGTTTTGAAACCAGAACTTGGAGCAGACGCCAGCCACGTGCCTTCCCAGCTAACAGAGGTTTTCCGGACACCATTGGCCATCCTCCAGTGAAGGTACCCGATTGCTGATGTGTTACCTTGGACACTTTATGGCCTTAAGACTATAACTGTGTAACCAAATAAACTCTCTTTTATAAAAGCCAATCCATCTCTGGTGTTTTGCATTCCGGCAGCATTAGCAAACTAAAACAGGTGGCATGGCCATGAAGTGTGGGATGCAGACTGACCCCAGGCCCCCACTCCAGAACTGAGGGTTCATCCGTGTACACAGGATGCTAGAGGGACCTTTAGAAACATAAAATCCACCCTTCCAGTTCTCCAGGATTTGCCTCAGTACCTGTGCCAGACAGCCACAGTTGGAAAATCTTAGTTGTCTCTATTATGTCATGCTGCCTCAGTCCCAGACTCATAAAACATTCGCCCATGCTGGAAAGGTGATGCACATCTGTAGCTGCATCTGTATCTATAGCTGCACTGACACCTATAGCGATATCTATTCACAGTAATAAATGATTGCAGCCTTCTTCTCCTCCCATTGTGACCATGGTGGGCAAAGGGAATGAGAATGGGTTTGTGTCCAGACACCTCTGGATCTTAAACTTGATTAAAACCTAAGGACAAGGCCCCTCCTGACAGCAGCAGACGCCCATTCTTCTCAAGCACAACTGGAACATTCTCCATAGGTCATAAAGCAAGCCTCAATATAAAAGGATTGAAATCATACCAAGTATGTCTCTGACCACAGTGAAATAAAATTAGAAATTAAAAAACAAAAGGAAATTTGAGAAATTCACAAATCTGTGAAATTAAGCAACATATTCCTAAATAACTGATGGGCCAAAGAAGAAATCACAAGGGCAATTAGAAAATACTTTGAGAGGAATGAAAACAAACACCACATACCAAAACTTACAAGATACAGCTAAATCATTTATAACTTTAAATGCCTATACTAAAAATGGAAAAAGATTTAAATCAATAATCCAATGTTCTACCTCCAGGAGCTAGAAAAATAAGAGCAATTTAAACCTAAAAAAAAAAACCAGAAGGAAGGAAATAATAAAGACTAGAGTAGAAATAAATGAAACAGAGAATAGAAAAATAGAAAAAATCAATGAAAAATTAAAAGCCATTTTTTTGAAAAGGTCAACAAAATTGACAAACTTTTAGCTAGACTGACCAAGAAAAACAGAGAAGACTCAAATTACTAAAATTAGAAATGAAAGAGGAGATATCACTACCAAACTTGCAGAAATAAAAAGGATCATAAAGGAATATTATGAACAATTATTATCCCCCCCTCCAAATTAGATAAATGAAATGAACAAATTCTTAGAAAGAGACAAATTACCAAACCTGCCTCAAGAAGAAATAGAAAACACAAATAGACCTAAACAAGTAAAGACCTTGAATTTGCAATTTGAAAACTTCCTTCAAAGAAAAGCCCAGGCTTCACCAGTGAATCCTACCAAGAATCTGGAGAAGAGGTAATAGCAGGCTTCATAAACTCTTCCAGAAACTTGAAGACAAGGGGCACTTCCCAGGTCATCATAAGCTCACTGTGTGAGATCGCTGTTACCTGGTACAAAGACCACAAGCAGACATGACCAGGAAAGGAAACTTCAGACCCAAATCCCTTCTGAATATAGGTGCAGAAATCCTCAAAAACACACTAGTCAGTTGAACTCAGCAGCATATAGAAAGAATTATGTTATGATCCAGAGAGATTTATGTCAGGAATGCAAATTTTGGGTTTACCATGCAAAAATCAATTAATGCAATGCATCATATCAATAGAATAAAGGACAAAACCCATATGATCATCACAATAGATGCAGAAAAGCATTTGACAAAATCTAACACCCTTTCATGGTTAAGGAACACTCAACAAATTTGCAACGGAAGAGAAATTCCTCAACCTGATAAAAGCCATCTATCAAAAACGTTATACTTCATCTTGAAGGACCAAATGCTTTTCCCGCTAGATCAGGAAGTTTCTGTTTAACATTGCACTGGAAGTTCTTACCAGATCAACTAGGCAAGAAACAGAAATAAAAGACAGATTGGAAAGGAAGAAATAAAACTGTCTGTATTTGAAGATGACATGATGTTTCTAGAAAATGTTAAGGAAGCCACTAAAAAACCATTCAAATAATTGAGTTCAGCAAGGTTGCAGGGTCAGGATCAACGTATGAAATCAATTATATTTCCCTAAACTAGCAATAAACATCCCCAAAATAAAGTTAATAAAACAATTCCATCCATAATAATGTAAAAAGAATAAAATACTTAGTTATAAATTTGTAAATTTAATTGAAACAGTGCAAAACTTCTACACCGAACACTACAAAACATCGTTGAAAGAAATTAAAGAAGATCTAATTAAATGGAAGGACATTTCGTATTTATGGATTGGTGGACTTGATCTGATAAAATATTAATAATCCTAAATTGATCTATAGATTCAACACAATTCCTACAAAATCCCAAATGGCTTTTTTGCAGAAATTGACAAGCTGATCTTAAAATTCATATGGAACTGCAAGGGACTCAAAATAGCCAAAACCATCTTGAAAAAGAAAAACAAAGTTGGAGGACTCGGACTGCCTGACTTCAAAACTACTACAGAGCTACAGTTGTTCAGGCTGTGGCACAGGTGCAAGGACAGACACACAGACCAACGGAATTGAACTGAGAGTCCAGAGACAAAGCCATTCATTCATGGTCAACTGAATTTTGACAAAGGGGCCGAGACCATTCAGTGGGGAAGAGTCGTCTTCACAACCAGCGGTGCTGGGACAACTAGTTATTCACAGGCAGAAAATGAAGCTGCACCCTAACCTCCCACTGCATATAGAAAGTAACTCAAAATGGATCAAAGCACTAAGCTATAAAACTCTTAAAACATAGGGCTTGGAGGAAGATGGCGTATTAGGAGAGACAGGGCAAAATAAGTCTCGGTGAGAAATACTAGATAAAAGAGAGAGAGCGCCCCAGAACACCAGTTCCAGCGATGCTCCAGCTGGACAAGTTCTGCTAAATCCACAGGGACCGTGAACTTGGTGAAACCGGGAGTCTGCGTTCTGAAACGAGTGAGTGAGCCTGCTGGAAAACTGGCAGCCACGCCATGGTAGGGATAAACCAGGGGTTGGCATTTGGAGACAGATTAGTTTAAAATCCCAAAAGTGGCTGCAGATCCAACAGCGAGAGCCGCGCAGTCTAGCACGGTGGGAAGTGCTTCCCACTACCCGTGCACACACCTCAGTATCTGGCATGGATGACAGCCTGTCACACACCCACAGCTAATTGTCCCAGAACTAGGAAGGCAGAGGTATGCTAAAAGGGGGAAATTACCACACCCCACACAGCCATCTTCTCAGCGGGCTGGGAACAACCCTGCACGGCACTGCGGCCCAGAGCTTCCTGCAACCCGTGCACGTGCCTCGGCATCTGGAGTGGATAAAAACCTTTCCCACCCCTGCAGCTAACTGTCCTGGAGCTAAGAATTCAGAGGTCCGTGAAAAGGCAGAAATTACCACACCTCACACAGCCATCCTTTCAGCAGGCTGGGAATGCCCCTACATGGCCCCGTGGCTCAGAGCTTCCCTTGGGGTCTGCGCTCACCTGTGACATAGCAGGGTCTTCCCTCAGCAGAGGCCCTAGGAGGGCACAGCTTGAAAGAGGGACCTGCACGGAAGTCCCAGGGACCATACACCAATACCAGGGACTTGTGGGTCGGCAGCAGAGATAACCTGTGGTGAGACTGAACAGAAGGTTTGGACTTCTGCAACAGCTTTAAGTCTCAAGGAAAACCGGAGAGATTTGAGTCTTAAAGCCACCCTCCCTTCCTAAGTGCTCAGACATACACCCACATTCAGGGTGGGCAGCATCAACTACACATGGAAATTTGCTGCACCAATTGGACCCCACAAGAATCAGACCCCCACACACCACAAAGACAAATTTGGGGAGAACTGGCTTGGGGGAATAGGTGACTTGCAGACACCACCTGCTGGATAGTCAGAGAAAGTACACTCCACCAAGCTGTAGATCTGACAAATGAGAGATAATTGTTCTAATAAGCCCTACATATCCTAAAATAACCTTATCAACTTAGGCAAATGCCAAGAGGCCAAAAACAACAGAAACTTTTAAAGCATGTGAAGAAACCAGAAGATATGGATAACCCAAACCCAAACATGCAAATCAAAAGATCAAAGGAGACACAGTACTTGGAGCAATTGATCAAAGAACTAATGACAAACAGTGACAGCATGGCACAGGATATAAAGGACATGAAGAAGACCCTAGAAGAGCATAAAGAAGAAATTGCAAGAGTAAATAAAAAAATAGACGATCTTATGGAAATAAAAGAAACTGTCGACCAAATTAAAAAGATTCTGGATACTCATACTACAAGACTAGAGGAAGCTGAACAGTGAATCAGTGACATCAAAGATGAAAGAACAAAAGAAAGAGTGGGGAAAAAATTGAAAAAATTGAAATAGACCTCAGGGACATGATAGATAATATAAAACATTCAAATATAAGACTCACTGGTGTTCCAGAAGGGGAAGAGAAGAGTACAGGTCTAGGGAGAGTATTCAAAGACATTGTTGGGAAAAACTTCCAAAAACTCCTAAACAACTTAAATACACAAATCATAGATGCCCAATGAACTCCAATAAATCCAAATAAACCCACTCTGAGATTTTCATCAGATTCTCAAATGCTGAAGAGAAGGAGCAAGTTCTGAAAGCGTAAAGAGAGAAGCAATTCACCACATACAAAGGAAACAGCATAAGACTAAGCAGTGACTACACAGCAAACACCATGGAGGCAAGAAGGCAGTGGCATGACTTATTTAAAATTCTGAGAGAGAAAAATTGCCAACCAAGAATTCTTTATCCATTAAAGCTCTCCTTCAGATTTGAGGGAAAGCTTAAATTTTTCAGACAAACAAATGTTGAAAGAATTTGCTAACAAGAGACCTGACTTCCTTGAACACTAAAGGGAGCCCTACCAACAGAGAAACAAAGAAAGGAGAGAGAGGTATGGAGAAAGGTTCAGAACTAAAGAGATTCAGTAAGGGTACATTAAAGGGCATTAGGAGAGAGAGGGAAAAATATAACTGACAAACATAAATCAAAGGATAGGATGGCTGATTCAAGAAATGTCTTCACAGTAATAACATTGGATGTAAATGGATTAAACTCCCCAATTAAAAGATATAGATTAGCAGAATGGATTAAAAAATATGAACCATCAATATGTTGCACACAAGAGACTCATCTTATACACAGGGACATGAAGAAATTGAAAGGATGGAGAAAAATATTTCATGCAAGCTACAGCCAAAAGAAAGTAGGAGTAGCAATGTTAATCTCAGGTAAAATAGACTTTAAGTGCAAGGAAGTTATGAGAGGCAAAGAAGGCCACTACATACTAATAAAAGGGTCTATTCAACAAGAAGAAATAACAATCATAAATGTTTATGCACCCTGTCAAGGTGTCCCAAAATACATGAGACAAACACTAGCGAAACTAAAGGAAGGAATATATGTTTCCACAATAATTGTGGGAGACTTCAACACATCACTCTCTCCTATAGATAGATCAACCAGAAAAAGACCAATAAGGAAAGTGAAAACCTAAACAACCTGATAAATGAACAGTAAACTAATCTTGAACCAAGTAGAAGAAAAGAAATAACAAGAATTAAAGCAGAAATAAATGACATAGAGAATTAAAAAACAATAGAGAGAATAAATAACACCAAAATTTGGTTCTTTGAGAAGATTAACAAGATTGAGAAGCTCCTAGCTAGGCTGACAAAATTAAAAAGAGAGAAGGTCCAAATAAACAAAACAATGAATGAGAGAGGCAGCATTACTGTGGATCCCAAAGAAATTTTAAAAATTATAAGAGCATACTGTGAACAACTGTCCGCTGACAAACTGGATAATGTAGAGGAAATGGACAATTTCCTGGAAACACATAAACAACCCAGACTGACCAGAGAAGAAATAGAAGACCTCAACCAACTAATCACAAGCAAAGAGATCCAATCAGTCATCAAAAAGCTTCCCACAAATAAATGCCCAGGGCCAGATGTCTTTACAGGAGAATTTCTACCAAACTTTCCAAAAAGAACTGACACCAATCTTACTTAAACTCCTTCAAAACGTTGAAGAAAATGAAACACTACCTAACACATGGTATAAAGCTAACATCACTCTAACACCAAAACCAGGTAAAGATGCTACAAGAAAGGAAAACTACAGGCCAATCTCCATAATGAATGTAGACACAAGAATTCTCAACAAAATACCTGCAAATCGAATCCAATGACACATTAAAAAATCATACACCATGACCAAGTGGGGTTCATTCCAGGCATGCAAGGATGGTTCAACACAAGAAAATCAATGTATTACAACAAATTAACAAATCAAAAGGGAAAAATCAAATGACCATCTCAACAGATGCTAAAAAAGCCTTCAACAAAATCCAACATCCCTTCTTGATAAAAAAGAAACTTCAAAAGGTAAGAATTGAAGGAAACTTCCTCAATATGCTAAAGAGCATATATGGAAAACACACAGCCATCATAGTACTCAATGGTGAGAGACTGAAAGCCTTCCCTCTAAGATCAGGAATGAGACAAGGATGCCCGCTATCACCACTGTTATTCAACATTGTGCTATAAGTGCTAGCCAGGGCAATCTGGCAAGACAAAGAAATAAAAGGCACCCAAATTGGAAAGGAAGAAGTACAACTGTCATTATTTGCAGATGATATGATCTTATATCTGGAAAACCCTGAGAAATCGATGACACAGCTACTAGAGTTAAACAAATTTAGCAAAGTAGCAGGATACAAGATTGATGCACATGTCAGTAATGTTCCTATACACTAGAAATGATTGAACTGAAGAGACATGCAAGAAAAAGATACATTTTCAATAGCAACTAAAAAATCAAGTACCTAGGAATAAACTGAACAAAAGACGTAAAGACCTATACAAAGAAAAATACACAACTTTACTAAAAGAAATAGAAAGTGCCCTAAAAAGATGGGAAAATAAAGGCTAAATGTCATTAAGATGTCAATTCTACCCAAACTCATCTACACATTCAATGCAATCCCTATCAAAATTGCAACAACCTACTTTGCAGATTTGGAAAAGCTTGTTATCAAATTTATTTGGAAAGGAAAGATGCCTTGAATTGCTAAAATCATTCTAAAAAAACACTGAAGCAGGAGGACTTACACTCCCTGAGTTTGAAGCTTATTATAAAGCCACAGTAGTCAAAACAGCATGGTACTGGTACAAAGAGAGACACATTGATCAATGGAATCCAACTGAGAATTCAGAGATAGACCCCCAGATCTACAGTTGACTGATCTTTGATAAGGCCCCAAAGCCACTGAACTGGGACATAGCAGTCTTTTCAACAAATGGGGCTGGGAGAGTTGGATATCCAAATCCAAAAAATAAAAGAGGACCCTTACCTCACACCCTATACAAAAATTAAATCAAAATGGGTTAAAAACCTCAACATAAGAGAGTACCATAAAACTCCTAGAAGATAATGTAGGGAAACATCTTCAAGACCTGTATTAGGTGGTCACTTCCTATACTTTACATCCAAAGCACAAGCAACAAAAGAAAAAATAGATAAATGGGAGCTCCTCAAGCTTAGAAGTTTCTGTACCTCAAAGGAATTTGTCAAAAAGGTGATGAGGCAGCCAACTCAACGGGAAAAAGATTTGGAAACCATGTATCTGACCAAAGACTGATATCTTGCATATATCAAGAAATCCTACAACTCAATGACAATAGTACAGACAGCCCAATTATAAAATGGGCAAAAGATATGAAAAGACAGTTCTCTGAAGAGGAAATACAAATGGGCAAGAAACATGAAAAAATGTTCAGCTTCACTAGCTATTAGGGACATGCAAATTAAGACCACAATGAGATACCATCTCACACCAATTAGAATGGCTGCCATTAAACAAACAGGTAACTACAAATGCTGGAGGGGATGTGGAGAAATTGGAACTCTTATTCATTGTTGGTGGGATGTATAACAGTTCAGCCACTGTGGAAGACAGTCTGGCAGTTCCTTAGAAAACTAGATATAGAATTACCCTTCAATCCAGCAATTGCACTTCTTGGTATATATATGGAAGATCTGAAAACAGTGACACAAAAAGATATCTGCAAGCCAAGGTCCACAGCAGCATTATTCACAATTGCCAAGAGGTGGAAATAACCCAAATGTCCTTCAACAGATGAGTGGATAAATAAAATGTGGTATATACACACGATGGAATAATACACAGCAGCAAGAAAGAATGATGTTGTGAAACATATGACAACATGGATGAGCCTTGAAGACATAATGCTGAGCAAAATAAGCCA
>PVKY010001216.1:0-34152 GCA_004027775.1 Bradypus variegatus
TTCCCTCCCCTTTCTTAAAGAACCATGCCTCTTAACGTGCCACCTCTGCCACCACTCCCCACCAGGGAAAAGGAAAATTGCAAGACCCCCCCCACCCCACCCCAAGAGCCTGGTGCTCCCCCCACCACTCCTATTAGCTAATCCTTTCTCCCTGTTACTCTCTCCTAGAATTTTGTAGCCACCTTGGCTAATGGGATGAGCCTCCAGCCGCCTCTTGAAGAAGTAAATATCCTTTTGTGAGACCCCTCCCCACCTCCACCTCTACATAAATACATCCTGCCACACACACACTAGACCTTTTCCCGTGGTTCTAACCATGCTCCCTTTTACTTCAAGCCAGTTTACCCTGTACCCCCCAAACCAAACCCTCAGTACACCTCGCTCCAAGTTGGCCCCTGACTGGCCTCCCCCCATACTGTGGCTACTTCCTTAACTCCACTTCCAGCCCCCCTTTGCCCTCACCTGTGTAGCCCCGCTTCTGCCTTCCCCTCCCCTCCCCAGCTGTGGGCTGAGCTAGAGACGGGGGCAGAGACGGAGAGATGGTAGGCGTGGCTGAGGGGTCCTGGCTGGTGCTGGGGGGGGGGTCTTGGAAGAGGAACATGGGGGTGCTAGGGTTCAGGGTTCCTGGGGGAGGCAGGATGGCAGGCGGGGGCTGTAGGGTCGCCGTGGTAAGATTTATCGGGGGGAGGGGAGCTCTCTACTCTCCAGGGAGAAATAGGGACCCGGAAGTTGAAGAGGCTGGGGGAACCCCCAGATTTGACCCATGCTCCCATCTGCCCCCTCGCAGGTCTCCTGTGGCCAAGCAGAAACCAGCGAGAAGCCCAACGCTGAGGACATGACGTCCAAAGATTACTACTTCGACTCCTACGCGCACTTCGGCATCCACGAGGTGAGTGAGACAGCTCCTGGGGCGGGTGAACCCAGAGCGAGTTAATACTTGGCAGGCTCGCGAGGCTCCCTTTCGCGCGCATGCGCGCAGTCTACCCTTGTCCCCGGGCCCTCTGTCTGCGCATTGAGGCTGCCCCGGCCCCGGCCCCCTCCTGCGGCCGTTGCCTTGGAAACCGAGGTTAGCTCTGAGTGAGGCCGCACTCCGGCGGCGAGAGTGGGAACGCGCATGCGTGCCCGAGGCTTCAGCCCAGGTCTGGGCCTGCTGCTCTCTGCCGCCCTCTGGTGACCGTTAGTGGGACTGCGCCCTCAGCTGCTTGCGGCCGTTCGCAGAGGAGGTCCCAGAGTGTAGCTGGAGATTTTTTTTTTTTTTTTTTTTTAAATAACTAAGGTCGTTTTAAATTCAAGGATGGCTGAGGCTTAGGTGATAGAATCCAGTTTTACAAATGGGGCAGCTGAGCTGGACGGAAGGGAAACCACTTATTCCAAGTGGACTAACGTGGGAGAGTTGTGCTCCCACTTGAGTGTTGGATGCCAGGCCACCCCATTTTGCATTCTGGGTCGCGGCTGCCCTCACAGCATCTTGGTGCCCTGTTCCCCCCAGGAGATGCTGAAGGACGAGGTGCGCACACTCACGTATCGCAACTCCATGTTCCACAATCGGCACCTCTTCAAGGACAAGGTGGTGCTGGACGTGGGCTCAGGCACGGGGATCCTCTGCATGTTTGCGGCCAAGGCTGGGGCCCGCAAGGTCATTGGGGTGAGTCCTGGGGGGCCTGTTAGGGATGGTGGTGGACGGTGGGCCTGGGGGGCAGGCAGAGGGGCCCATCAGGTCACAGGGATCAGAAGGAGGGGCTGGGGGTGTCGAGGGTGGGGCTGGGGGAGGGTCTCACCCTCCCTTCTTCCTGGACCCCAGATCGAGTGTTCCAGCATCTCTGACTATGCGGTGAAGATCGTCAAAGCCAACAAGCTAGACCACGGTGAGCCCAAGAGGAGAGCGGGCCGGTGGGGACGCAGCGGGTCACTCCCAGCTCCCCTGGGGCCCTCAGCCAGGGGGTGGGGGCCACCGAGGGGCCACATGTTCAGCCGCCCCTCCTCCGGGGCCTTCTGGACTGGCAGCGGGCTGAGAACGGGTGACGGCTGGCAGCGGGAATGCTGTGCCAGCTCCAAGACTGAGTGTTGAGCTTATGAGCTTCGCACTTTGGTCTTGTAAGTGTCAGGGCAAGGGGCAGCCTCTGGTTTCCTGAATAAGTACCAGAGTCATGTGGTTAATCAGTGAGCCTTCTTCCGTCCGCCCCTCAGCTCTCCTTCCTAGAGTTGAAACAAAATTATTTTCTAGTGAAGTCTGCACTTACAAGCAAATGTATACATACACGTCTATAGGTACACGTATGTGGTTTTTACACAAATAGTGTCTCCTTCAACTTTCTTGCCCTTGATTATTTTTTTATAATATACCATTTTAACTTTTTTAAGTGTGCCATTTAGTGGCATTAGGTATATTCACAATGTTACAAAACCACCACCACTGTATATTTATTTCCAGAACTCTTCCATCACCCCAAACCAAAACTCCATACCCATTAAGCAGTCACTCCCCATTCACTCCTCCCCGGCCCCTGGTGACCTCTAACCTGCTTTCTGTCGCATGAATACGATGGCTCTAGAGATCTCGCAGAAGTGAAATGGACATATCGGCCCCGACTCCCTTCACAGCCCCTCCAGGCTGTCACACACATCTGAACCGCATTCCTCGTTACTCCTGGGTAATATTCCACTGCACGGAGAGCCCACATTTTGTCTGTCCATTCACCTATCGATGGACACTTGGTTGGTTTCCTCCACCTTTTAGCTCCTGTGAGCAGTGCTGTGGTGAACCTCGGTGTACAAGTATCTGTCTTCATCCTGGCCTTTGGTTCTTCAGGGGTGTACACGCAAGAGTGGCATTGCCGGATCCTTTGGGAGTTCTCAATCTAATTTTTGAGGAACCACCCGTTCATTGTGTGGAGTCTTAACAAGCTTCCGGATGCAGAAATGCATCCTGTTCTTTTATGACGGCCATTCTGCACATGCCTTGGCTATTTTTTAACCCTGCTGACGGGCATGTGAGCTGCTGCTGCGATTTCCGTTTCCTGCTTAATCATGTCATGCCATATGTGACCTAGTATATCTGTAAGGTACATTTATAAAAGAGTTGTTTGCGTCAAAAATAGGAATTAGTAAATTGGGTAGATGTTGCCTAATCGCCTTCTTTACAGCAGTTCCACACACTTATACTCCCACCGGCAAGGCTGAGGGTGCAGGGAAAATTGGAAGATGGTAGGTTTGCCGAGCAAAGTCTTGTAGTGTTTTAAGAACAAAAGTGGTTTTCTTTTTTAAAGAGACCTGTGTAATGAACACCTAAGATCCCATCACTCAGCTTCATGTTGAAGCAAATCCCAGCCGTAACCCCAGCTCTCCTATAAATCCTTGTGTGTGTGTCTCTAGATCGGGCCTTTTGAGAAACAACCACACCGTTGTTCATTACCATCTGTCCCAATTAACAACAAAACCTCGACATCACTTAATAGCCAGTCCACGTAAAATCCCTGCCACTGCCTTGACAGTGTGGGTCTCGGGCCAGAGTGATGGCTGAATCTTAGAGCATAATCAGCAGGGCCTGGCTTCAGCGCCAGCAGCTTGTGGAGGGCTCCCCGAGGCTGATGGCCATCCCCCTCCCACAGTGGTGACCATCATCAAGGGGAAGGTGGAGGAGGTGGAGCTGCCGGTGGAGAAGGTGGACATTGTCATCAGCGAGTGGATGGGCTACTGCCTCTTCTATGAGTCGATGCTCAACACTGTGCTCTACGCCCGCGACAAGTGGCTGGTGAGGGCCGCAGGGCTGTGACAGGCTGTGGAAGGTGGACAGAAACCAGATGACAGTGTCCGGAGGCCACCAGGGCCAGGAGGAAAACCAGCAGGGCTGAGGGATGCAGAGGGGCTGGGAGGCGGCCTGCCCGGGGGAGCTGAGGGAAGGATGGGAAGGAGCCATGTGGGTCTGGGGAAAGAGCATTCCGGGCTGAGGAAACTGCCAGTGCAGAGGTCCTGGGCAGGAGCAAGGTAGCCAGGTTGGCCAGAGGGGAATGAAGTTCTGGAATATTGGTGGGTGAGGCTGGAGGGAAGGATGGTGGGGGGTGCAGATGGCAGCGGCCTGAGCATGACTTCTGCTCCTCCTTGAGGAGATGCAGAGGGTTCTGGAAGGATGGGCTGGGGCCAGGGTGTTCATGGATGCCCCCTGGTGGCCACCTGGGGTTGCTGCGCCAGCAGAGAACCCAGGGGAGCTCAGACCCGAGTCTGGCAAGGGGTGAACAGGCCGAATCCGGAGAGGTCCAGGGAGGGGTGCCAAGGCCCCCCATTCACATCCCCACCCTGCCCTTCCACAGGCACCCGACGGCCTCATCTTCCCGGACCGAGCTACGCTGTACGTGACAGCCATCGAGGACCGGCAGTACAAAGACTACAAGATCCACTGTGAGCCTGGGGGCCACGGTGGGAGGGCTCGTGGCGGGTACCCGGCCCTGGCAGCGGCTCACCCTCCTCACACCTTCCCAGGGTGGGAGAACGTGTACGGCTTCGACATGTCTTGTATCAAAGACGTGGCCATCAAGGAGCCGCTGGTGGACGTGGTGGACCCCAAGCAGCTGGTCACCAATGCCTGCCTCATCAAGGTGATGGGGAGTGGCTGGGCATCCCCCAGGGCTGGAAGCTGAGAGTGGCCAGCACCCAACCCTCGTGGGGGGGCGGTGGGAGGGACTTCCCTGGGACTTAGCAGCCTGGCCCTTTGCAGCCACTGAGTCCCTTAAAGAGCCTGGCCAGCCGCTGCTGTGAGCCGGGGTGGGGTCCCAGGGTAGAGTGGGGATCGGGGCTGCTGGGATGCCCTCAGGGAAGTGTGCCCAGTAGGCCACCGAGGCAGGCAGGCAGTGAGTGAGCTCCCGGGTCACTGATGACAACACTCATGCCAGCTCTGTGGCCACCCAGGGGGTTCCTGACCTCTGGGGGCAGGCAGGTGAACCCCAGAATCAGGCTATTGGGTGGTGGGGAGTTCAGAGCCAATGGCAGGAGGGGCTGGCGGGGTGGAGGGGGTGGAGGGGGGTGGTTCAGTGAGTGAGGGTGGGGACGGTGCAGGCAGGAGGGCCCTGGGTCCAGCTCTTAAGAGAATCACCTGTCAGGACGGGGGTTTGGGGGAGTGGGAGGTGGGAGCAGGGCAGTCTGGGAAGAGGCTCCTGCAGTGGGAGATGGTGGTGGCCTGGAACAGGGTGGTGGCAGCAGTGAGGGGCACACTGGAGGGTTCTGGGTAGAATTAGGAAGTAGGATGGGCAGGCTTGGGGTTTGGAGGTAGGAGATGGAGGGAACCAGGCCAGATGGACCCTGGTTTTGGGTTTGGACACTTGTCTGGGGGTGGGGGGGGCAGCAAATGGAGAGCTGCAGCCCAAAGCCCAGTGGACAAGGACCAGCGGGGAAGGGGCCAGCGAGGGTGCAGGCCAGGCATTCACGGGGGCTGCCCACAGGAGGTGGACATCTACACCGTGAAGGTGGAAGACCTGACCTTCACCTCGCCTTTCTGCCTGCAAGTGAAGCGCAATGACTACGTGCACGCCCTGGTGGCCTACTTCAACATCGAGTTCACCCGCTGCCACAAGAGGACGGGCTTCTCTACCAGTGAGGAGGCCGGGGCAGGCGGCGAGGCCCCGGACACGGGAGTGGGGTCGGGCATGGGCAGGAACGGGCAGGGACCTGTGCAAACCCAGGAAGCCGTGGGGACACTGCGGACTTGGTTCCCGACACCAACTCTGCCGGGTAGTAACAGCTGCAGGACTCGGGGCAAGTGCCCTGAGCTTGCCGTGCCTCGGTTTCCCTGTGTTCCAGGCCTGCTGGGGATTCAGTGGTTCCCGGGAACGTGGTGGGCTCCCAGGTAGCGGGAACAGCGAGGGTGGGGGCCCGAGGTGGGGGGCTCACCCAACACCGCGCCTGCCGCAGGCCCTGAGTCCCCGTACACGCACTGGAAGCAGACCGTGTTCTACATGGAGGACTACCTGACCGTGAAGACGGGCGAGGAGATCTTTGGCACCATTGGCATGCGGCCCAATGCCAAGAACAACGTGAGGCCGCGGGCGGGCACTGCGTGGTGGGGGGGGTCCGCTGTGCCGAGCCCTGTGGTGTAAACCCCAGCAGGAACGGGGGCTCGGGGAGGCTCCTTGGGGGGATTCCCCGAGACCAGATGTGCAGTGTGAGCGAAAGAAAAGGGGGTGGTCTACCTGTTGCTTTTGTCTTGTTCTGTGTCCCTGGCAGGGTGGAGCTACCATGGGTGGGACAGGGGCTGCTGTGGGGAGAGGCAGGTCTGGGGGCAAGGAGGGGGAGCAGGCCTGGAGTTGGCAGTGGAAGGGGGACCTGGGCTCCAAGTCGGGACAAGAGCAGGGGAACTGATTGGCCCCCCAGGGGACACAGACATGCAACAGCCATGCACTAGAGAAGGGGTGCTGTAGGGGAGCCCACTCACCATTCTCCAGTGCCCAGGACAGCCCCCCACAGCAGAGCCACCGGCCCCCAAGACCGGTGATACTGGAGGGAGGAAATGGGCGAGGCTCTGGTCTCGGGGTGCCCAGGGTGAAGTGTGGAGGTCAGGGGTGACTGCCTGCAGCCTCCTGGGGGGCAGGAGGGGGCTGGGCTTCCAGGAAACCTGGGAGGAGAGGAAGTGGAGAACCCCGGTTGGGATCGTCACAGTTTACTGTGAAGGGAAGAAAAGTGGGGCAGCACGTAAAGGAGGAAGTGGGGGCCAGAGAGATTTTCTTTTTATAAAAGAAGGAAGTGGCAGCTGATGCCAACAATCTCCTGGGAGTGAAAATCCCTGAGCTCTGTCCCCGGGGGGGCTTCCGCCGGCTGTAGGGTGTCCATGGGGGCCTGTGGCTTGGGGTGCAGTCAGCTGCCTGTGGATGGGTTAGAAGCAGGGTCTGGGGAGCAGGTGGGGCCAGCCCAGGCCCGTCCCTCCACAGCCCCTGACGTCTGCCCTCTGCCCGCAGCGTGACCTGGACTTCACCATCGACCTGGACTTCAAGGGCCAGCTCTGCGAGCTGTCCTGCTCCACCGACTACCGGATGCGCTGAGGGCCGGGCCGCCCGCGGGGGGCCGGGGCAGCGGGAGGGGGGCACATTGTGACTGTGTTTTTCATAACTTATGTTTTTATATGGTTGCATTTACGCCAATAAATCCTCATCTGGGACGCTACTTGGCCTCCTGGGGGAACGGTGGGCTGGGGCTCCCTCTGCAGGGGCTGAAGGGCCTGGCTCCCCACTCTACCTGGGGGGTGCCCTGCACATCCTCTCCCAGAGTCTTTGTCCCCCTGTCCTCAAAGTCTCCCCCCATCCTCCTCTGGGCAGGGCACCTCTCCAGTGCACTGTGGGGGGTGTGGTATGGGTTCCCAGCACAGCTTGGCCCCCGAGCTTCCCAGAAAGGGCACCAGGCTGCCCCCCCTCCCGCCCAGCTCACACATTGTTCCTTTCGGGCTGTTTTTTCCTGTCCAGGACCCTCCAGGTCAGGTCAGGGCCTGCCCTCCACTGCCAGGGAAACTGAGCTGGGGGTGGGGGGTGGAGGCAGGGACTGAAATCCTTTGTGGGGATCTGTCCCTGCTGCCTCCCACAACCTGCCTTGGAACTGGCTTGGGATGGGTGGGGGGCTCATTTGCCTCCCTGTGTTAAGAAGCCCAGGCCCCAACCACCCCCAAGTCGCCTCCTGGGAGGCTGTGCCCTGCATCTCCTTCACACGTGGCCGCTGCTGCCCCTGCACCTCCACCCCTCCCGCCCCACCCACCCTGGTCCCCTGTGGAGACTGGCCACGGCCTAACTTCCCCAGGCTCTGGCTGCACTTCACCACTTCCTTTTCCACTGTCCACACCACTTCCAGTTAAGCCCAGGGCCCTCCCTGCACCTGTCCCTCTCTGCCCAGCCTCCCAGGTTCCCTGTGTGTTCCTCCACCTGCAGCAAGACAGTGTCGTGGTGGGGGTGGGAATAGGGTGAAGGGCTTCCCCACCCCCACCCCTTTCCTGGAAACCACCTGTCGGGGTCAGGGACTCCACCCCACGACTCTCGGCCTTAAAAGGGGTTGCATCTCCTGAGTCCTCCCTGGGGCATTGCCAGCCACTGCGAGACCAGCACGCGGATGAGAGCTCCGGGAACACCGTGCCGGAGACAGATCCAGGCTCGATTTTGGCCCCCTTTCACCTGCCAGTGGGGTGGGGATTGGCCCTGATTAATTCCTCTAAACGCGGGCGCTCCAAGGCCAGGGAAGGGGACGGGGCCTCACTTCAAAGGAGCCCCTTCAAGGGTCGGTGTCTTTACCCTGACCCCTGAACCTGACCCGTCCCGACGATGACCTCCCACCTCCCTCTGCTGCTGCCGCTGCTGCTGCTCCCGCTCGCCGCCTGCACTCTGGGGGCCCCAGACTCCACGGGCAGGTGAGAAAATGCAGGTGGCAGTGGATCGGGCTGGGAAGGACAGCCGTGAGGGGCGCACGAGCTCTTCTTGGCCTCAGTGTTCCGCATCTGCGGAATGGGTCGGGGATGTGGAAGCACGCCCCGCTGCTCTAGGAGGGGGCCTGAGTGTCTTCCCCTCCACGCCCCAATTCTCGAGTGGATTCTGTTTGAACCTGGCCTCCCACACCCCCTCCCCAGGCGCCTGTGTTCCCTCGGCACTTGCCAGGCGCACCGCCTGCCGGAGATCATGTACTGGCTCCACTCTGCCTCCACCAAAGAGCCCTCGGGGAAGGCCGGCCGCGATCCCCACGACCCCCACGGCTACGGACGCCGCCGGCGGCGCGAGGCCACAGCCCTGCTTCACCCCCAGGACCCCGGCCCGCGGCCTGGGGGCTGGCGCGGTGCCCGGCTTGCTGGGTGATGTGGGACATGTCTCTGCGCCTCTCCTAGCTGCAGTTTGCCCACCTGTGTTTTGGAGTCGTGGTCCCAAGTTTCTTCTCCCCTAACTCCACCCTTGAGACCGGGCTCCCCCTGAGACCGACCCTCCCACACCCTCCCCAGGCGGTGACTGGGCTGGGCCCAGGGTCATAGCGGACCCGCCTAACCGAATAAAACCAGAGTTCTATGTTGCAGTCACTGCTTGTCTGTGCCCACTCGACCTTCCGATCGGTGTCCAGTTCTAAAATACTCTTCTTTCTCCCTTATCCGTTCTCCTTTTCCGCCCCACGGAAGTCCCTTCGACTATCTAACTTGTATGCAATCTGCTGTAGCGCCTCCTTCGCGCTAACTCAATCCCTGCAGCAGCATCCTTCTGTGGGTGGCTGTGGTGAGCGGCCCCGACCCCAAGGAATCCCTCCTTTTCTTTCCCGAGATAGAAAGAGAGATTTGCTCGGATGCCACGCCCTACGCGCCTAACGTTACGCTGTGCCCAGAGGTGGGCTGTGGGGGCCAAGCTGAGCCTCCTTCCTCGAAGAGAAAGGAGAACACGAGAGACAAAGAGCCTAGGGGGGCGGCCGCGGATCCGGGATGCGGAGGAGCGAAGCTGCGCAGCTCGGAGGAGGCCAGAGTGGAGAATTAGGCCGGGGACTAGGAGACGGAGGCTTGGGAATCGAACCGAGGGCGGGGATTGGACGCTGGGATTCGTGGGGGCGGGGATGGAACGCGAAGGCTCGAAGAGGGCGGGAATAGAACGCGGGGCCCAAAGGGGGCGGGGATAGAACCCGGGACTTGACTACCCGGCTGGGCGCAGGGGAGGCCGAAACCGGGGTTCCTGGGTGTCGAGTGGGGGTGGGGCAGGAGCTGCGGAGGACAGTAGGCCAGGTATTGGGCCGGCGCTTTAAAGCGGGGAGCAGAGGGGTGGTCGGCAGGCGGGGCTTGGGCCCGGGATTCTATCGGCGGACCTCTGACTCAGCGTGGTAAGTGCGGGGCCGAGGGGCCCAGGGTCCCGCGGGGGCGGGGGGGCTTGCATCCTGGGTGGGGCGTCGGGGCCTTTCCATCCCCCGTGCTCGCAGATCGCCTCCGCTCGCAGGCTCAGCATCCCTGGCTGAGAGGCATGCGCAGTAGGTCTGTTCTCAGCCCCCGCCATCCCCTCCAGCCCCCGGCGGATGAATTTGCAGACAAGCCCCCTCCCCCGTCGCCGTGCACTGGGAAGCGGAAATGGGCTGGACAGGGCCAGCGTCCGGCAGGTGTTCCTTTGATCGAGAGATAAGGGTTTTTTTCTCGAGACTCCAAGACTCACCCTGGACCAATTTCCCCCTCCCTCCCCGGAATCTTGAGAGTCCTGTATCGGGAAAGGGGGGCACCGCTCCTGCACCGGGTTCTCAGCGGAGCAGATCAAAAGGGGTTGACGCGACTTAACCGTCCGCTCCTCTGTGCGTTCACAGGGCCCCCCACTTGACGGTCCCCAACACTGGAGTCTGCGGCCGGTATCCTCGAAGCCCCTCAGGTGCTAAGGGAAGGGTGAGCTGGGGTCCTAGATTCCTGGGTCTGCAGGAAGAGGGGCTGGGGTCCTGGACTCCCAGGTCCTGGGAAGAAGGGGTTTGGGGTCAGGACTCCTGGGTCCGAGGGAGGAGGGGGCCGGGGACCTGGAGAATGACCCTTTGTCCTCTTCCCCCGGGCTCCAGCCTGACATGGCTGAAGCACGCCAGGCCGTGAGCTTCCGGTTCTGGCTGACCTCCGACAGGGCCGAAGCGGACCTCAGTGCCCCGGTGTTGCAGGAGATCTACCTCTCCGGACTGCGATTTTGGAAACGGCGGCTCTCCCGTTTCTCGGTGAGGAGGGCTGCGGGCGGATTTCTTTCCGGGAATCCAGTTCCCTGTTCTGGGATGCGTGGGGCCCACTACCGGCATCCCAGTAGGACTTCTGGGAACCTGTCATCCCCTCTGGAAATTTCGGGGTCCGCTTCCAGGATCCTTTAAGCCGTATCTGGATCCTCTGGGGCTCATTTCTGGGATCCTCGGCCTCACTTACCCCTCCCCCACAGTGAACTTCTCACTTTTTTTTTTTTTTTTTGGTAAGGGTTTTCCAGCTAAAGCCAGAAAACCTGCTAGACAAATTCTAAAAGAGCTGTAACACTTTCCTTCCATTTCCAGGTTTTAGAATGAGGGGCTCTCCCATTCCAGGAACCCCCTAATCCCCATGACCTGGATGGGAACTCCAGGAGCCCATGCCCATGTCCCTCGGGGGCCTCCTTTTCCCCTGACCCCGAAGCCCCAGCACCCTCTCCAGTAAGCTGTGTGCCCTTGGTCTCTGCTCTAGAGCACCCATGCCCAGGGGCCAACCAGAACCCACCCTCCGGGGAGCCCAGTTGTAGAACTCTGGTATAGTTGTCTACCTTCAGTCTCCCTGCGGCCACCTCCGGGAACACCTGTGGGTTTCCATGTTGGCTGTAGGACTTACTAGCTGGGTGGGTTTGGACAAGTGCTCCTCTTTGAGCCTCAGTTTCCCCAGGAATAAAATGTGTGTGATGATAGCCCCTCCCTCAGAGGTTAGTTGCGAGGATTAAACAAATCCTTACAGGTAAGCACTAAGCCGAGCCTGGCTTGTAAAGCTAAGTATGCATTAGCTCTCAGTGATAGTGTTACTCGTCTTAGTTTCCTAGAGCTGGCTTCAAACCACAGCAAGTTATTGTCTCACCGTTTTGGAGGACCCACCCTAATGCAGTTTGACCTTGTCTTAACTAATCACATCTTCAGAGATCCCATTTCCAAATACAATCCTAGTCATGGGACTGGAGATTAGGACTCTAGCAGATCTTTTTGTTCAACCCATAACATCATTCCTTCAACAAATAGCTACTGAGCATCCGTTAGAGGACCGGCCACTGTTTTCAGCATTGGGGACACAGTAGGGAGCATGACTGAGAGAATCATGCCCTCATTGAGCACTCACTCTAGTGTGGGGGTGGGGGAGGGGGAAAAGAAGAGGGAAGGAGGGGGAATTTAAGTTAAAAGTGGGGGGCTGCAGAGGAGCTCCTGAGGCCATGACGTTTGAGCAGACTGGAACGCACCCCTATGGCCATATTGGTTGTTAAAATAGAGACATTCCCACAGGAACCTCAGTCCAATCCATCATCTAAAGAGTTAACATATGGCCTGGGTGGGGATCCCTACCCCACCCCCCTACTTCCAGCAAGTTGGTCCCTTCTGTTTGTTCTTAAATACATGCACACTTATGCATTTCTTTAATTTAGGATATACTTAACATTTAGAAAAACGCAGTTTTAAATGTACAATCCTTTTGAATTTTGATAACACTCATGTAACCAGCCCTCCCTCAAGAGAGCACTGCCACCATTCTAGAATGTTCTCTCGAGCCCCTTTCCAGGCAGTCCTACTCCCACTCCCATGAGGCAGCCACTGTTCTGATTTCTCTTCTTACAGACAGATTTTGCCCAGTTTAGCGTTGTTAAATATTTTGACTGTCACCCCCGCATTTGAGACAAGATCTGACACCACCCCCCTTTAAAATATATATATATATATATATATATATATGATTATTTTTGAATCTCATTTAAGAATCAAATGTCGACCCCTACGCCCAATGGCCCGCCCCAGACCTCCATATTGGTAGTAATTAGTACCTGTCGTCAGTGTTCTTCCTTTGTGTGGGAGGCGCCCCCTCCCCACAGTGGACCCAGCTTCTTCTCTTCCACTCCTGCAGTCCTGAGTGTGGCCTCTGCCCTCAGTTCCCCGGAAGTCCCACAGCCTCCTCACCTCTGTGCCTTTCACCCACACTTGCTGGGCCCTGACTGCCTGCCAGGCATGGGGAGACCCAGCAGCGGGCCCAGGAGGGCCTCCCGGGAGTGGTTAGGAACCAGGCTCCGGGATCTGACGGAACCAGGCTCTTCTCCTTCCTGACCAGGTGACCCCAGAGTGTTCTCCCGGTCGAGTCTGGGTTTCTTCATTTATAAAACGGGAACCACAACAGCCCCTGTGCTCAGCAGAGGGTTGGGCTCAGCAACGGCCACTCTGGGACAGCCATTCCTACTTTGTGGCCCTGAGCCTGCTGCCGAGATGCCGTGGGAGTCACGGCACCTCACTAACTGCCCTGGGCCTCAGAGTCCTCGTTTCTTAAATCTCATCAGTTTCTCATTAGTCCCATTTCACAGCTGAGGAAACCGAGGCCCAGAGAGGTGCTTTCACTCTCCTGTGGTGGCCCAGCTGCTAAGAGGCAGAAGTGGAGGCAGAGCTGGAATTAGCAGTCTGGCTCTGGAACCCAGGCTCATTCCCGCTACCCTGGGCAGCTTTTCTAGAAGGGGGTCCCAGTACCTACCTGCTAAGGCCATTGAGGATTATGTCCAGTGGGTCCTGCGTGGTGGGTGGTGAGCCGTGGAAGTCAGAGCATCTTCCTGAAACGGTTTCCAGATGAGCAGGAAATTCAGAGACACAGCACGCCCAGAGTAAGGATCCCTCTAAGTACTGTCCTGGTGCCTTGGGGGTCACAAAGCATCCAGACGTTTCAAAGTGGACTCTGGAGCCTGGGGGCCTGGGTTCAAATCCCGGCTCTACCATTTTCCAGCTACTTGGCCAAGTCCTTCAACCTCTTGTCACCTGAGCATCTTCATCTGATAATGGGGATAATAACCACTGCTCCATCCCTGGGTTGCAGGGGAATTAAATGGTGTACCAGTGGGAAGGACTATGGAGACATACCCTGTAACTTTGAAGCCCCCTGTTCCATTGCAAGCCAAAGCCCAGATAAAAGAACCGACAGCGCCTTAAAAAAAATAATAAAACAACAGAAATAACTATGGTAACCTTTTCCCGCCAACCCAAAGGAAAATTGTGGAGTAAGTAAGTTTTCCAACTAGAAGGAGAATAGTAAAAGAAAGAGATTATAACTAACATTTATTGAGTGCCTGCTGTGTGCACTCTATGGCCATATTGTTGTGAAAATGGAGATGTGTGAAGAGCTCCCTCGGCTCACACACACACACACGTACACAGAGGCTCACACACACACACACGTACACAGAGCTGGGCCTTGTCTGCTTCATTTATGGCCCCCATCACCATCTGACATGCTAAATCTATTTTATTTTGTGGGTACTGCCTGTCTCCCCCCATGACAGCAGGGATCTTGCTCTCTCGTCACTGCTGTACTTTAGCAACTAGGATGTGGCAACACATAGGAGGCCCACAGAAGCATTTGCGGGATGATGTTTTCTCACTGAGCCCTTGTGACAACCTACAAACCAAGTGCTAGGATTGAGCCTGTGCTACAGAAGAGGAAACTGAGGCACAGAGAGGCCAAGTCACTTGCTCTAAGTCACCCTGCTAGTAAGTGACAGAGCAGGGATTTGAGCCCAGAGGGCGGGACTCCATGATTTCTGGGGCCTTCCTGTTTGTTGAATATGAGAAGGGGAAGAGAGAAAGTGATACTTTGACCAGCAGTAAGTCTAGCTCTTACCCCATCTTACCCATGCTCTGGCCATGGGACCTTCAACCTGTGTCATTTGTAAAGTGGGATCATCTTGGTATCCCCTCACGGGGGGGGTGTCAGAGGATTTAAAGAGCTACTCCTTATGAATGCACACAGAAGTGCTCACTGGATGCCAGTCTTTATGACTTCCCTGGGAGTGTGCTTAGTTTCAGTACTTTAATCCATCCATTCATTCATTCCATGGTCTGGTAGTAATAGAAGTCCTGCAACTTCCAGGCCCTGCAGTGTAAGGGAGATCACTTTGCCTCTTTGACACTGTCACCTTGTCATCTGACTGCCTGGAGCCGAGTAGCTGCCTTCATGGAACTTGCCCTGGGCTCTGTGCTCCTGCCCTATGTACCCACTTTCTTCTGGACTGTGCTCCCCAATGACAGGGCCCAGATCTGTGTGTACCCCACTGGATCTGCAGCACTCAGCTCAGGGCTCAGCATGCCCTGGGTACTCAATAACTATCTGAGAATGGCACAGGGCAGGTGCTCAGAAGAGGGCATAAATGATTGAGTGGGTGCACTTTCCTCCCTGCAGAATGACTTTGTCACTGGTGTGTACCCTGCCAGCCCCCTCAGCTGGCTCTTCCTCTACAGCACGATACAGCTCGCCTGGTTTCTTCAGCTGGATCCGTCCCTAGGGCTGATGGAGAAGATCAAAGAGTTGCTGCCAGACTGGTAAGGTCCCCCCCACCTCACCCCAGTAACTCCCCAACCCTCCTCCCAATAAGTTTCTGCATCAGTGTAGGAAATAACCACTGAAACTCTACGTCAGATTAACAAAGGCAGAAGATCAAGAAAAAGGGAGGTGATCTCTGTGTACATTTTCCATCCTGGTTGCTTCTGGCTAAGAGAGATGGTGACAAACTAGAAAATGTCCAGACATGGTTATATAAACTGACAAAATGATTATGAGCTCTGCCACTCTCCAGTTCTGTGGTCTTGAGCAAAAGGCTTCACCATTCCCAGTGTGGGGTCTTCACCAGTAAAACAGGGGTAATAAAATTGCTTCTTAGAATGGAATTAAAATCATACCTATGGAATATTCAGTCCGGTGCTGGGAGCTTACTATAGCTTTAGACTGGTGGTTCTTCAACTTCAGACTTCATTGGAGTTACCTGAGGGGCCTGTTAAAAGACTCACTGCCAGGCTCCACTCCCAGATATTCTAATTTCCTAGGTCTGGGTGGTGCCCTGGAATTGTTTGCATTTCCAAAAAGTTCCCTGGTGCTGCTGCCGCTGATCCCTAGACCACACTTTGAGAAACAGCAGCTTTCTCTTATTAAGGACCCACCAAGTTCTGCTGGAAGTGATTTTAGAAGCTTGGGGTCCCCACAATGCTGAGGGACTCTGGGGGTGGGGGGAGTCACACCTACTTAATAAATGAGGCAGCTGAATTCTCTGAATGACTCCAAATTTGACCAGATCTGCCTCCAACAGCAGAAAGACCAGGGCAGGAGGATATTCAGAAACGCAGGGGCTGGAGAGGGGAGAAGGTTCGGAGGCCAGGAGACCCTGGCCCAGCGCCTCTGTCTCCACTCAGGGGCGGACAGCACCACGGGCTTCGGGTGGCCCTGGCGGCTGCAGTGTTCGCCTCCTGTCTGTGGGGGGCGCTGATCTTCACACTCCACGTGGCCCTGAAGCTGCTTCTGTCCTACCACGGCTGGCTGCTCGAGCCCCACGGCACCATGTCCTCCCCTACCAAGACCTGGCTGGTATGTGCAGGAAGGAGCCCCCTCTCTCTGGGTCCCCATCCCCCTCTCTCTGGGTCTCTGTTCCCCTCTCTCTGGGTCCCCATCCCCCTCTCTCTGGGTCTCTGTTCCCCTCTCTCTGGGTCCCCTTCCCCCTCTCTCTGGGTCTCTGTTCCCCTCTCTCTCTGGGTCTCTGTCCCCCTCTCTCTGGGTCTCTGTCCCATTCCCTCTGTGAGTTCCGGCTGCAGTGAGAGGTTTGATGATCCAGTATGAACCCCTTTCCCCCAGGCCCTCGTCCGTATCTTCTCCGGGCGCTCCCCGATGCTCTTCAGTTACCAGCGCTCCCTGCCGCGCCAGCCGGTGCCCGCCGTGCAGGACACTGTGCGCAAGGTGGGTCTGCGACCCTGGGGAGGGCCGAGAGGGGCAGCCCGGGGTGACGTGCCCTCTTTTCTGCTCTCCTCCTTCAGTACCTGGAGTCCGTCCGGCCCGTCCTGTCCGACGAGGACTTCGACTGGACGGCAGCCCTAGCGCAAGAATTCCTGAGGCTGCAGGCGTCGCTGCTGCAGTGGTATCTGTGGCTCAAGTCCTGGTGGGCGGCCAATTATGTGAGTCCCACAAGACCCAGCTGGGAGGGCCAAGGTCCTCAGCTCGCCCTCCTGACGCCATGCCAGTTCCCCCATCGTACGCGCACAACCCCTGGCCCAGGCGGAGCAAGCCCGGCAGTTGCAGCCCAGCCCCAAGTGCGCAAACATTCGGAGCCCCGCCCCTGATGCTGAGCCCTGCCCCTGCATGGTCCGAGGATCTGAGCTCCGCCCCCTGATGCGCCAACATTCCGAGCCTATCCTCTGATGCCCAAACCTGGCCCCGCCCCCTGGTGCGCTAACGCTCTGAGCCCCTCCCACTCCAATGCCAATATTCCGAGCTCCGCCCCCGCATGCTCTGCAGTCTGAGCCCCTCCCCCTGGTTGTCAACATTCTGGGCCCCGCCCCTGATGCCACAACATTCTGAGCCCACCCTCCGATTAGCCAGAGTTCTAAGCAGTCGGTAATCGCAGACGCCCTCTAAGTCTGTCCACATCCAGAGCTCCGCCCCCTAACGCTCCGGCGATCTGAACCACAATTCCAGGGCCCATGCAGTTTTCCAACCCTGACTTCCATCACTCTAAGCCCCGCCTCTGGGATAGTTCTTGCTTCCTCCCCTCTGTTCAAGGGCACTGTTCCCATAGGGGCTCATATTCTGAGTTGGGGAGCTAAATCCTTGATTGTATTCTGAGTTGAGCTTCTGGGGAAACTGAGGCACAGAGGCAGGGATTTGCCCAAATCAGGACTTACAGGTCTCACATTCTATGAAGGCTGTAAACGCCCATCAAACCATGTGTCATGAAGTGGAGGTGACCGTGAAGAGCATGGGGTGGTATGGGGGGTGTCAGAGGAGACCACAGCTGGATCAGAGGATTGGGGATCCCCAGAGGAGAGGGCCTTCAGGCTGGGCCTTAAAGGTTGAAGAGGATTTGGACCTGTTGGGTTGGTAAGAAGGCATTCTAGGACACGAAGGGCAGAGTGGGTAAAGGAGAGGAGGCAGGAAAGTTGTCCGGACTGGGCTGGGGACAAGGAGCCCTCACATCACTGTAGCCAGAACAAAGGGCTGGGAGGGTGGCAGCAGGGAGAGGCCCCAAAGCCAGGCTGAGGGCCCTGGGCTTTCTCTTGGGGGCACTTGGGAGCCATGGGCAGGAGGGCTGTGAGCAGGGGAGGGGCAGGTCGGCTCCCGGCTGTGTTGGGGACCAATAAGGGGACAGGCTGGAGGCTGGGGCGATGGACTAGGGGGAAGGAACAAGGCGCAAACAGGCCCAAGGGGATCAACAAGAGACCGAGGGCAGGACTGGGGTGCACTCTTACCTGGGTATCGGAGGTGCCATCTTCACCATAAAGGTCCAGAAATATGTATGGCTCAGGAGAGCCCCCAACTCCTGCCAAGGAAGGCAGTGAGCAGAGTAGGGCTGCTGGGGACCCCTGAGATCCCAGCCCTCCGTGTGAAGCCCTGCTCCCAGTATACCTGGGCCTGCAAATGGGTGGCTCTTCTGCGGCTTGTGGGGAGTCCTTGCTCCTGCCTTGGTCTAAATGCATCCCCTCCTTCCGGTCCAGGGCAGACTGGAAACTCCTCTTCCAGGGGGCAGGCCTGGCTCATCAGGCCTGGGGTGGCGGGCGCCCCCTCATCCTGGTCCCCCCCACCCTCCCCTGTAAGAGGCACTTTGGGCAGAGTCTTTTCTGAGTATTGATCTACATCTATTTGTGCCGAGAAATATATGTGGTACTATTGTGTATTTTTTTTATTTCAAATGGGATTATTTTGCATCTTAGTGGTCATTCCATGTGGATACATATGGATGGACCTTATTCTTTTTTTTTTTTACAGTTCTAGGTTTTTTTTTAATTATTTTATTCTTTTTAGCAGCTGTATAGTATTCCTCTGTGTGAACATAGCACAGTTTGGCCAAACGCTCCCCTGTGGATAGATTTCTAGGTTATTGCTAGTTACTGATCCCAATCATTGGTCTCTGCCCTCACTGTTTCCCAGGGAAGAGTCAGAGGAGCTTCTCCCCCCCACATTCCCACCTTCCGCTCCAGGGCCACCCCATCACCCCAGCTGTGCCTCCCCCTCCCCACCTCCAGGTCAGCGACTGGTGGGAAGAATTTGTGTACCTGCGCTCCCGGAACTCACTGATGGTGAACAGCAACTATTACATGATGGTGAGAAGCAGGTGAGGGGAGGGGGTGGCTGGGGTCTCTAGTCAGCCCTCCCGAGTCTGGGGTTGGGGGTCCAGTTAGAATGTGGGGTGTATGGTCTAGGACTCACCCTGCTGCCCTCTGCTGGAGTCAGGGCCTGGGTTTGGGGTCATTTCCCCACCTGGGGCAGGCCTGACCCCTGGGTGTTTTGGGGCCCCCTCTGCCGGCCCCCCAGGACTTCCTGTACGTCACGCCCACGCCGCTGCAGGCCGCCCGAGCTGGCAATGCCGTGCACGCTCTCCTGCTGTACCGCCACCGCCTGAACCGCCAAGAGATCCTGCCTGTAAGAGGGGGGATGCCCGCCGTGGGCTGGGCGGTGGAGGCCATCTCCCCCAGTCCCAGGAGGCAACTCACAAGCCCGCCGCCTCCTGCAGACTTTGCTGATGGGGACGCGCCCCTTGTGTTCTGCCCAGTACGAGAAGATATTCAACACCACCCGCATTCCGGGGGTGCAGAAAGGTGAGGCACCCCCTGCTCCCCAGGCCCCCATCCCCATTGATAGGGACGGAACAATGTAGCTGCCGAGAGCGCAGACCCTAGAGCCAGCCTGCCCATCCCTCCTTAGCTGTGTGACTTTGGGCAAACTATTGCACTTCCTGAGCCTCAGTTTCCCCATCCCTGAAATGGGATAATAGTGGTACTGGGGTGGTGAGAGCTGAGGGCTTAGAATGGTGCCCCATGTGTTGGTTACTCTTATCCCCCCCCACTTCTGCCCACGCCACCCCCAGACCACATCCGCCACCTCCAGGACAGCCAACACGTGGCTGTCTTCCACCGGGGCCGATTCTTTCGAGTGGGGACCCATGGGCAAAGCAGCCTGCTCCCCCCACGGGCCCTGGAGCAGCAGTTCCAGCGCATCCTGGAGGACCCCTCGCCCGCCTATCCCCAGGAGGAGCACCTGGCCGCCTTGACCACTGCTCCCAGGTGAGGATCAGAGGTCAGGGCTGCCCAGAAGCCCTGCTGGTCTCCGGAGGTGGCAGAAGAGCAGGTTTGGGGCCAAGACGGGGGGGACGGGGCAGGATCGAGGGTCAGGCTGGGCTTAGGTGCGTCCCCCGACAGAGCCATGTGGGCCCAGGTCCGGAAGTCCCTGCAGAGCTGGGCAGCGAATGCCCTGGAGGCCGTTGAAGGGGCGGCCTTCTTCGTGTCGCTGGACTCCGAGCCCAGGGGGCTCACCAAGGACGACCCCGCGTCGTCACTGGATGCCTACGCCCATGCCCTGCTGGCTGGCCGGGGCCATGACCGGTGAGTCGGCCCCGGGGACTTGGACCCCAAAACCCTGGACCCTCCAGAACCCAGTATCCAGACCCACAGCCCCGGACACAAGTCAACCAGACCCGGGACCCCTGACCTGGGGGGTCTCCAGATCTACGGACCTCCTAGAACTGAGAACCCCAGACCCCGTGACTCAAGACTTGGAAACCCCAGACCCATAAACCCCAGAACCAGAGACCTGGGACCCCAAACCTAGGTCCTCAAACTCAGAACTTTAGACCCACTGGAGCCTCAGACTTTAATGCAGACACCTCCAGGCCCAAGACCACCATACTTAGAGGATCTCCAATAACTTGACTTCGTAGTTGCCCACTGGGCCTCTGGGGTCTCCAGGAGAATCCCCTATGTCCCAACACCCCACAAACCCAACACCTTCCCCCCAAACCTTCCTCACCACATTCTCAAGAAATCCCCAAACTCTTGGAATCCTAGACATGTCTCAGAGACCGTCTAAAACCACTCTTTAGAGAAACTCCCAACCCTCCTGGGGATCCCCACACGAAGACTCCAGTCTCAACTCCTAGCTCTCCCTACCCTGAGACACCCCCTCAAGTCCCACAGAGGGCACCCTGAGGTCCTCCTGCCAGGCCCCCATCCCCCCGCTTTCTGGTGACCCCTTTGAACTCTCCCCCCCCCACAGCTGGTTTGACAAATCCTTCACTTTAATCGTGTTCTCCAACGGGAAGCTGGGCCTCAGCGTGGAGCACTCGTGGGCCGACTGCCCTGTCTCTGGACACATGTGGGAGGTAGGGGCAGCATTTCCAAAGATCGTCCTCTCCAGGGTCTTGGGATCAGTGTTAAAATGGAGGCTAAGAGAGAGGCAGACATCAGCCCAGTGTCACCCAGCCAGGACGGGGTCTGGGATTCCGACCTGCCTTTGACGAAAGGGAAAATCCGGGCTCAGAGAAGGGAAGTGATGTGTCTGGAGTCACACAGCCATGACCGAGTGGAGATATGAACTCAGAATGCTCTGACACTGGAGTTAGAAGCCTTTCAACAACTTCACCCTGAGTCAGAACTATTTTCCGGCTCTGGTTTGCTGTGTGACCTTGGGCAAGTTGCTCACCTACTCTGAGCCTTCTGTTTCCCTTTAGGCAGATGAGAGCAGTTTTTCTTTTATCTTTAAGTTTCCTGCCAGTCCTAAGGATCCTAGAATCTCTTCTTTCTCCACTTTATCTAGTCCTTAAACTGGGGCAGGGGGTTGGGGGGTGGTTTCTGCTCCTCCTGGGGTCCCCACTCTTCCTTGGTCTTAGATATGGTTCCCTGGCCTGGGGTGGGGACCAGACAAGTGTGAAGGGAAAAGTGGTCACTTCCAGATCTTGAGAACAGTCCTAGGCGAGCATTGGCCCTTCTGTGCCTGATTCTCATTTGCAAAATGGAATGTTTTCCTTTTAATAATAT
The DNA here is from genome assembly GCA_004027775.1 of Bradypus variegatus. Lineage (NCBI taxonomy): Eukaryota > Metazoa > Chordata > Mammalia > Pilosa > Bradypodidae > Bradypus > Bradypus variegatus. The sequence continues at coordinate 21,469 of PVKY010001216.1, forward strand.
TTATAAATGCAAGTCTCAATTCAGTTTAATCTCAGATCTTTCAAACCACTGTGCCAATATATCGTCTTTGTACACTGACTTTAAGTGAAGAGGTGTAACATAGAGAAAGATCAAAAGAAATACAAACTGTAAAGCACAAATGAGGTGTGCAATATATTTCCAGTATCGAAATGGGACTATTAATCCTGTCTTCCTCGGGTTGTTGTGAGAATTAAATGGAAATGTGAACAGAGGGCTGGTGGGTAGTGGGTGCTCAATGGGGTGGATTTAAAATATTTAAAAAGCCAGCAGGGCATGGGCACCACTCCCTGGGGCAGCTGGGTGGTGGACCTTTTCCTACCAGTCAGAAGTTAAAGGTTCTGCTGCTGCAACCAGGTAAATAGGCACCAGTTGCGTTTTAGTCCTGCTCTCGATGAATGTGTCTTCTGCGAATATCAGGGGTTTCTGTTTCTTGCCCCCCAGAAGGGACTTACGAAAAGAGGACTCTGATTACATGGCCCTTGGTCCAGAAGAAGGAAGGGCCTCTTACAGCCTCTATCTGTCCACAGTTCACTCTGGCTACAGAATGCTTTCAGTTGGGCTACTCAGCAGATGGCCATTGCAAGGGATGCCCTGACCCCACACTGCCCCAGCCCCAGCGGCTGCACTGGGACCTTCCAGACAAGGTGAGGCCAAGTTTTGGGGCCTCTCTTCCAAGTCCCCAAGTTCTAGCCTTGACTCCAATCTCAACCTCAAAATTAACCCGCATCCCTAACCCCAACCCAACCCATCCCCAACCTCAGATTCCACCCCATTCCCAATCCAAGCTCATCCCCAACTCTAATATTGGCCACATGGCCAATTCCAGCTTCAATCCCAACCTCAACCTCAAACTCAACTCCAATCCCATCCCAACTCCAATCCAACTCCCTTCACCACTCCAAACTTATCTCCATTCCCAGTCTTATCCACAACACCATCACCATACCTAAACTCAACCCCATTTCCAGTCCTAATCCCATTCCCAGTGCCACACCAATCCCAGCTCAATCCCCATACCCAACCCCCATTCCCAACCCAGCCCCAGTCCTATTGTAATCATCATTACCATCCCTGTCCCATCTTTAATCCAGCCCTTCATTACCATCCCCTTCTCAGTCTCCATTTCCATATTCCACCCCAATCCTAACTCCATTCCCATCCCCACTTCCAATTCCATTCCCCACTCTAGCCCTACCCCTGTCCTTAACCCCAGCCATTCCTCCCCGCCCTTCTCTGCCAGATCCATCTATCCATCTCTCTAGCCCTGAGGGGAGCCGCGACCTTGTCTGGAGACATCGACTGCCACGTCTTCCCCTTCTCCTGCTTTGGCAAGAGCTTCATCAAACGCTGCCGCCTCTCTCCAGACAGCTTCATCCAGATGGCCCTGCAGTTGGCCCACTACCGGGTCAGTGGGGTTCCCCAACCCAGCCCCCTCCCAGGACCTCAGACCCCCGGGCCTCCAAGACCTGCCTCTTCAGCCCCCTCAGCAGAAGTCAATGACTCTTCTCTCGGTGGTTGCCATTGTGGGTCACCATCTTGATTTCCATCTCCTAACCTGGCGGGAGAGGGCTGGAGCCCCGGACACAGGTTCAAGCCTGTGAGGACTTCCTGAGCCCGACTGACAGTCTTCTCTCCTCTTTGTCCCCCAGGACAGGGGTCAATTCTGCCTGACTTACGAGTCAGCCATGACTCGCTTGTTCCTGGAAGGCCGAACAGAGACGGTGCGGTCTTGCACGAGGGAGGCCTGCAACTTTGTGAGAGCCATGGAGGATGAGAAGGAGACAGTGGGTGTCAGCTTCATTGGAGGCCTGCTCATTTGCATGCACTCAACTATTTGCAAACACTTATGGAGCACCTACTGGGTGCCACGCCCCATCTAAGGCAGATGGGGTACAGAGATGGACCAGGCCTGGTCTCTGACCTCATGGAGCTCCCTGTCTGATGGGGGAGGTGGAGATCATTCAGCACAATGTGATGTGTGCTTTAATGGCCGTAACAGGCACTGGTGGTGGCAGAGGGAGGGCTACAGAGGGGGCCTTTTCCACAGTGCAGCTCTCTCTGATTGCCTCTATGTGTTCTCCTTGTGGCCCATGATTCCCTTTGTCCCATTCCTCAGGGTCCCTAGAACCTCTGAGTTCAGGACCCCGCCCCCCAGGCGCCTCGCTCCCCCATCCCGCCTCCCTACCTGTGAGGCCTTGTGGTGCAATGCAAGGAGTTTGGGCTCTGAAATCAGATCTGGGAATCTTCTGGTTCTGCCTTGCTGTGTGGGAAACCTGTTTATCCTCTGTAAAGTGGGGCTGATATCCCTGGGTGGCGCCGTGACCTGTGACCTTCCTGTGGCCCCAGGACCTGCAGTGCCTCGCCCTGCTGCGCGTGGCGGTGGACAAGCACCAGTCTCTGCTGAAGGCCGCCATGACCGGGCAGGGCGTGGACCGCCACCTCTTCGCGCTCTACATCGTGTCCCGCTTCCTCCGCCTGCAGTCGCCCTTCCTGGCCCAGGTGGGGATGCCGGGAAAGGGTTGTGGAAGTGGCGAGTCACTGGAGAAGGAAAGGACTTGAGGGGTGGGGGGCAAAAGAAGGGAAAGAAAACCCACGAGAGAGAAAGATCGGGGACGCAAGGGGGGGGGGGGGGGGGCGGGAGGGAGCAGGGGTGGGTGGAGCCAGAGGCGGGAGGGGCGGGTCACAAGGGAGCAAGGGAGGGCGGGCCCATTGGAGTGGGCGGGGTTACGGGAGGGCATGGTCGAAGTAGAGGGGCGGGGCCAGATTTCAGGGAAGAGGGCATGGTCGGAAGAGGTCTGGAGGAGGGCCAGGGCCGCGTGATGCGCAGCGAGGCCGGGCGAGGAGCGCAGACGTCCACAGTCTTTGCGACCTGCCTGGCCTCTGACCCCCAGGTTCACTCGGAGCAGTGGCAGATGGCCACCAGCCAGATCCCCGTTCAGCAGCCGCACCTGTTTGACGTCCACAGTTACCCCGACTACGTTTCCTCTGGCGGAGGATTCGGGCCTGTGGGTGGAGCTGTAGTTGGAAGGGGGCGGGGCAGAGGGGCTGGACTCCGGGGTCCTGGGAGAGGAGGGGGTGGAGGGAGGCTATTTTGTGCCCCTCACCCTTTCCCATTCCAGGCCGATGACCACGGCTATGGTGTTTCTTACATTTTCATGGGGGACGACATGATCACCTTCCACATCTCCAGCAAGAAATCAAGCGCAAAAACGGTGAGGCAAACGCGAACAGCTCCTCCTCTGGGAGTCCCGATCACCAGCCCCCAGCCCTATTGTTTGTTGCTCGGCCCCCAGAAGCCCCTTTCCCAGCTTCTCCTGGACAGGACACGTCTCCCCTTGCAGGACTCCCACCGGCTGGGGCAGCGCATCGAGGACGCACTGCTGGACATGGCCTCCCTGTTCCAGATGGGGCAGGGCTACAGGTGCAGGCACCAACGGTTAGGGGAAGACCCGGGTCACAGATGTGGCTCCCTCTCCAGTCAAATTGGGAGCTTCAGGGCTCCCATGCCATCCACCAGTGTCTGAGCTCTTCCATCAGGGAGCTGGTCTCCCTCAGGAACCAGGGTGAGGATCTCCACTGCTGAGCTGGTGCGGGACAGGGGCAGCCTGCTGGGAAACCCTACTCTGGGACAATAAACATGTGAGCCAGGTGTGTGTTGTCCGGTATGGTCTCGGGCTAAGTGGGGGTGAGAGGAATGAGGATTGGGATGGAGGAGAAGTCACCATGGATTCCCAGTTGCAACCACAACCCCACCCACCTATTCCAACCCACTGCCTGGCCAGTCGACTCCATTTCCAACTCCAGTAACACCAAACCCAACCAGCCAAGGCCAATTCTAATCAAACAACCTCAGAAACTCTCCATAGCACAACTCTTGATATCCCAACACCAACCACCCACTCCATACCTATCTCCAAACCTAATGACCCAAGACTGACCACCCCAACGGACACCCCCCAAATGAATCCACCCAGATTCTTATCACTCAGTCCAAACCCCACCCACTTGAAGCTCCGTTGCAGTGAAGGATTCAGCTCCCAATACTAGGATGCGCATGACCCAATTCCACCACCCTGGTCATGGCCGTGGTTCCAACAACCAACAGTTCCATGACACCAGTCCCTGTCCCCACTGTTCCGAACAACTCAGCCACAATTAGAACTATACCACCAACCTCCCCCTTCATTTCCACCCTAATGAGAACTTTAACTTGACCCACAGTTAATGACGGTAAACAACACCCTCCTGGACTGAACCCCCAGTATACTCCCATTATCCCATCACTAGCACCATAACCACCACCAGCCTCAAAAGAGTCCTAACACAAACCCCATCTCTACACCAAAACCCCAATCATCTGAACAAGCCCTGAAAAGATTTCTAATACTCAAGACTCTAACCCCCTTACTTCCATTGAGTCAAGCATAATAACACCAACTCCAGCTCAAAATCAAAATCCTCAGCACCTCAACCTCCACCAGCCACTGAGGAACACGTGGGTGCACCATCTAGGAAACAGGTCCTCCAGCTCCGGGCGAGCCTTTGGATGACTGAGCCCAATTGGCACCTTGATGATGGAGCCGGATCCATCCGGCCAAGCTGCTCCTGGATTTCTGACTCTCAGAAGTTGTGTGAGATAATAAATGTCTGTTGTTTTAAGCTGCTAAATTTGGGGGTCATTTTTTTTTACATAACAGTAGAGAAATAATACAAACTCTGCGTATCTCAGTCTAAATCCAGCTCAAAAAGACTTCAAAGACTGGGGCAAGAGATTCTCCTTGGCTTGTGGCCATGTTGGAAAAGCCTACCTGTTCAGGTGTGGTGAATTCAAGATTGAGGATTTCGGAGTTGAGGAAGAAAAAGATTTGGCCGCTAGATGGCAGCGACGCCCAGGCTATTTTCTCGGGGTCCCGTTTTGACAGGTTTGCAGTGAGAGGGAAAGACCGCTTGAAGCAGCAGCCCTCCCAGAGGTTGGGGTGTAAGGGAGCCACCAGAAGGGGAAGCAGAGGGAGAGAAAACTGGAGAAGGAGGAAAGTCGAAGGGTGTGTGTGTGCGCGCGCACGCACAGCTATAGACAATGTCAATGGAGCCAGCAAGAAGGGGACATCTGGACAGAAAGCCCCAAGGGGCTTTATAACTGCAGTGTTATCTTATTTCTGGCTAGCAGATGTCGGGTGGAGTTTCACAGGGTAGGCAAAGCCAGTCAGCTCCAGAGAGAGCTATACATTGCTTAGTTGGAGTGTTTTTTTATTTTTTAATCAGATGTGTAAGAATTTAAGTTTGGCACCAGCAGCCTATTCTGACAGATCCAGGCTGCCCTGAAGAAACAACACCCAGAACCAATGCACAGAGACCGCCTTGGGCTCATTTATACACCACAAGGAACTCGAAGGGGCCTCTCGGAGCAGAGGGCAGCCTCCAGGAGACCAACAGCAGAAACCCAGGGCCCCCAGTCATCCAACCACAAAGAAATGAATTCCGCCAAATAGTAAGAGGGAGGGTGGGATTGGCTCTTTCTCCACTTGAGCCTCGGCTGAGACGACAGCCCCAACTGCCAGCTCAGTGCAGCCCGAGCTAAGCTGGGAACAGATTTCTGACCTTGGGAAACTGCATAATAAATGCGTGTGTTTCATAAGCCACTAAGTCTATGGTAATTTGTTAGGCAGCAAGAGAAAAGTAACACAATGTCCCACCTCATGTCCCTTGGAACATCACCGCCTTCCTCCATCCCCATCTCTAATACCAACCATGTGTCTGCCTCTACTTGCCTAAATGCCCCTACATTTCTCTCATTTTCTTTTTTTGATAACCACAATCCCATCACCCTGCTAACAACCTGGGGCAATTTAGGCCTGGATTCCAGTGACAGCTCTATCATTTTCTGATGTCTGATTTGGGGCAAGTGACTTCTCTGTCAGCCCCAGCCGAAGATGGAAAAGTAGTCACGGTGACCCCAAGGTTGTTTCTAGGCTTAGATGATGTCTCTATGTAGTGTTTTGCACAGAGACTTACACAGAGCAGGTCCATAATTGACGTTCTTGTTGTTTTCCTTATTGAGAAAAAAGTTGGCTAAACATCTGTTAGCTGAACTGGCCTGACTCGATCAGGCAGTGGCGTTTGCATGTTGAACATATCCAATTTAGTGGAAAACCAACATTGTACAGAGCCATTGTGTGACACTAATGGAGTGAGACAAAAACAAGACCCCTCTGTCATTGTGTCTGAGCACAAACAAAAATAAGAGCGCTGTCTGAACTGCAAAAATGGCCAAACCTCCCCCTCTCCTGGCTGATCTGAGTGACGGCTCTGTTATCAAGGATGGTGTTAGCGCTGCTCCGTTCACCTCACCTCTGGATTTCATTAAGGCACACAATCTGAAAACCACTTCTGCTTTGCCAAAATCCATTCCAGGCTTGAACTCTCACATATTCCCCTTGGAATCTCCTTTTACTGAGATACCCTATGGTTTCCCAGGATGTGCCACTTCATGCATTGCAATGAGCCACTAAACCTATTATAATGACTATTATGATTATTACCAGGCCTAACCCCAACCTGTCCTGAAAAATAATAGCTACCATTATTTGGCCATTTGTACATAGCAGACCCCGTACAAATGCTAAGCATTTTTCACAAAGTACCATTTTTAATTTTGTCTTCACAATACATTTGGAGATTGATATTGTTTGATGTTGAGATTGGTTGATATGGTTGTGCCCATTTTACAGATGGGAAAACGACACATTGATTTTAAACTTTTGGCCTCCAGAACCATGAGAGAATAACTTTCCACGGTTTCAAGCCCTCCAGTTTGTGGTTATTTGTTATGGAGGCCTTGGGAAATGAACCCATCAAGGCTAACGTGGGCTGCAATAAGAGGTAGCAATGTTACAAAGTCCCTGGTATGGTGTCACATTGAGAAGGGCATATTGGTTCTGTGGCATCTTTGCAAAAAATGTGTACCTTCCCCTCCCTCCAATCCCAAGAAAACAAAGAGTAAACCTAAAATGAAGGACATGCTACAGAACAACTGACAATAGTCTCCAAAAGTTTCAGTGTCATGAAAGACAAGACTCAAGAACTGTCATGGCTTGGAAGAGAGTAAGGAGACAGGACAATTAAATACAATGTGGGGTCCTGGATTGGGTTCTAGAACAGAAAAATGGGCATTATTGGAAACAGGTGAAAGCTGAATCAAGTCTGTAGTTCAGTTAATAGTAGCGTAGCAATGTTAATTTCTTGGAATATTAGATTACTATTGCTACCCTAACAAATTACCACAAATTCACAGGCTTACAACATAAATTTATTCTCACATGGTTCTGTAGGTCAGAAATCTGGATATGGTGTGGTTTGGCTAGTTCCATGAGCATTGGCAGAGCTGTGTTTCCTTTCTGGAGATTTGAGGACAGCGTGGTAGCTTGGAGCTGTATGTATGTACACTGGAAAAACATGTTCTTAAACTCAATCCATTCCTGTGGATGTGAATCCTTGTAGATAAGACCTTTTGACAAAGTTACCTCAGTTAAGGCATGGCCCAATGGAATCAGGATGGGTCTTAATTCTTTAATTGAAGACCTTACAGGGAAGGCCATGGAGCAAGAGAAAGCCACCGGAAGAAACTGGAAGTTAACGGGACCTGGAAGCGAAAGAAGACACTGCCATGTGCATTGCCACGTGACCAAAAAGCCAAGGACCCTGGATCTCCAGCAGCCAGCCCCAGAACACAACAGTCTGAAACAGAAAGAGAGCATCACCCTGAGGCTTTGATGTTGGACTTTTAGGCCTCAAAACCAGGGTCCAATAAATTCATGTTGTTTAAGCCAACCCATTGCATGATATTCACTTTAGCAGCCAAGAAGCCAAAACAGAAAGAATCTATTTCCTGGCCTTTGCAGCTTCTAGAGGCCACCTGCATTCCTTGGCTTGTGGCCCCACCCTCCATCATCAAAGTCAGGAATGTTGGATCTCTCTGTAGCCTTTCTCTGCAGTCAGTCTTCCTCCGACCGATTCTCTATGCCTCCCTCTTTTACTTAGACAGACCCTTGGGATTACATTGGGTCCACCTGGGTAATCTAGGAGCATCTCCTTACATTAAACTCAGCTGATTAGCAAACTTAATTCCTCTTTACCATTTGTCTTAGTTTCGTAGAGCTGCTATAATGAAGTGCCAAAAACTGGATGGCCTAAAACAACAGAAAATGTTTGTCTCATGGTTCTGGAGGCTAAGAGTCCAAAATCAAAGTGTCAGGAGGGGCCATGCTCCCTCCAAAGCCTGCAGGGAAGAATCTCTTCCATGCCTCTCTCCTGGTTTCTGGTGGGGTCTGGGGAATCCTTGGCTTGTGGAGGCATGATTTAATCTCTGCCTCTATCCCATGGCCATCTTCCCTGTGCACCACCTTTCTCCTTCTTGAAAGGACACCAGCCATGTTGAATTAAGGGCCCTCCCTCCTCTAGTATGATAACCTCATTTTAATGAATTTTGTTCGTAATGACCTGATTTCCAAAGAAGGTCACATTCAGAGGTACCAGAGCCTAGAAATTGAGCGTATCATTGGGGAGACACAATTTAACCCATAACCATGTGCTTAATATACTGACAGGCTCCAGGGATTAGGGCATGGTCATCTTTGCAGTGGGGGAGCAGGAGGTCGTGATTCCACCCACAACCAGGGCCTAGAGGAAACTACATTGTGAAGCAGGGGGTTCATCACATTCTTCTCTCTACATTTGAACATGCTTGAACATTTCAAAACAAAGAGTTCATTCAGTGAGTAGAACTGCTTCTCAGCCTTTTTTCTCCTGGGCCAGCTGATTATAAGGAACACCTGCCCCCTCCCAACCTGCCCAAAGTAGCACAAGCATCAGCTGAGGGACAGGTGACTGTGAAACAGTGGTTGAAGTCATGGGTCCAGCTCACCCACTCATGCAGCTCTATTTGTGCCCACTGGCCCTGCTCAGGCCCCCTCTTGGATGTCGCACTTCCATCTTGGAGCCACCTGACCTAATCACTCGGGGGTCCGTCAGAATGAGCTCTTGAGGGGCAGATCTGGCTGCATGTCACGGGATGTCCCCTGGTCAGATACTCCATGTCTCTCAGGTCTCAGAGAGCATATCATTGGGGAACACCAAGAGATTTGTTGGAAAGGAACATGGCCTTGTGTATCAGTCAGGGCTCTCCGAAGAAACAGAACTAACTGAATATATAGAAGTAGATTTATTTTAAGGGATTTGCTCACATGATGATGGCTGGATGAAAGAAACAGGTAAAATTAATTTTAATGTATTTTATTTAACCCAATATATCCAAAATATTATCATTTCAACCTATAATCAACATAATTATTAATGGGATATTATACATTCTTTTTTTGTTGTACTGAATCTTCAAAGACAGGTGTGTATTTTACATTTAGAGCACACTCAGTTTGGACAAGGCACATCACAAATACTCAATAGCGATGTGTGGCTAGCAGTTACTGTACTGGCCAGCACAGATCCATGCATTCCAGATCTCTTTATACTATACTATGACCAAGAGTAAGAGTGTCATCATAGTTCCCGGGGCAAGACTGTGCATAGTTGTCTGCCCCGACCGGCGGGGCAAAATCGAAACTGGACCTGAAAGGGGGAGTGAGAATGGGGGGGCAAGAGATGCAAAGAATGGAGACAAAACAGGATTCTGATCAAGTCTCTCGTTTATTGAGGGAAATTCCAGGGTTTATATAGAGGGTGAAAGGGAGGGATACAGAAGCGTGCGAAAAAACTGCAACTAAGCAATTTACCATTGGTTCTTAGCTGCAACTAGGCATTTAGCTATAAGCTCTAGGAGACAAAGAACGTCTCAGCTATTGGCTTTAGAAGAGGAAGTTTAGAGGAAGAATCTTGGAAAGCCCCAGCAACAGGCTGAGACCACAAATGGCCAATTTACAGGTGGGGCTAGTTTACTGGAAGGCGAAACTAAGATCAGAGAAGTTGAAACTTAAGAAAGAAGGCAAGGGAACAGGAAGTCAGCTCAGCTTGTAAAACGGCTCTTGGTTACGAAGTGGCCAAGCAGATGCCAAAACGCTTTCCACAGGTCCCCCTTTTTAGTTTTATAAAAGGGGAACTGCAACAATGGTTAACCCTGGGGGGACTGTGCCTGTCTTAGGTCAGAACACCACAGAGGAAGCAACCTTTGACCTTACCCGTCATGAAGGCTGGAGGCAGCAAAAGGCCTTGCCTCTGTCTTAGGTGGCAGGTTGCAAAGCCTAAGGTGTTCAGTTGCCCGTCACTGGCTAACCAGTCCAGCACCTCAGGAAAAGCGGAGCAGCACTGGCAATTAGGCTGCTCAGTAGTGACCTTGCTGGTCAGAGCTTACTCCGCATTCTTCCATGTCCAGTCTGTGATAATGGACCTGGAGTGCTGCATTTTTATGGCATTTATCTGCTGTTTTAGAAAGGCCATGAGCTTGTTGAACAAAACAGGTTCTAGCAATAGAAGGATTAGAAAGCCAAGCAGTGGTCCCAAGAGGAGCAGAAAGTAGGGTAATAGGCCATTAAGCCTGCTCCAAAGGGGGCTGTCAGCCAGCTCCTTTCTTCTTTTTTCCAGGTCTTCTTGCAACTCCTTAATCTTGTTTCAAACAATACCGGATTTGTTGGTATAAAAGCAGCATCGTTCCTGTAGGGCTAAACAAATCCCTCCCTTTTCAGTGGTTAATAAGTCCAACCCTCTCCGATTTTGGAGGACCACTTCAGCAAGAGAATCTACTTGATCTTGGAGGTCTTTTACGGTGCCAGCTAGGGCTTTCACATCACTAATTAGTTGTTTTGATAATTTAGTATACTGGGTCATGGAAACTCCTAGGCCTGCCGTTCTGGTGGCCAGGGCTCCGGTTATGCCTAATGTGGCTAAAAGGGGAATGAGTTGTACGGCTCTTTTGTGGCAACCGCCTATGAGATCCAGTCTAGGAATTGGAACAGGTTCACTCCCTGGGACAATATCAACATTGGGGAGGATGATAGCTAGTGTACACATCCCAGTCCAATTAGAAGGTAAAAGGGTATAAGCAAGATTGTCACCACACATAAACACCGAGCCTTGGCCCGCACAAAGGGGCTTGGAAATAGTCTGGGTAATATTGCATTTCGTGACACTGAGTATTCCCAGGTCAACATCATAACTATTGTTGGCTGGCGGCAAAAAGAAGCACTGAGAAGTGTTTTGAAACATGGGTATTACTCTAATGGGCGGAATGGGGACGCAGACACTACTAGAGTCAGCGTCATTATAGGTAGAATAAGAAACATTAGGTGATAATATTGCCAGAGGCATGTGTGTAGTTAATTGCATGCATAGCCAGCAGTCCTGAGCAAGGTTGGGGTTGGTGCTATTAATTAATTTGAAGGTTGCTTTAAGGATATCAAAAGTTTGAGGATCTACATTCATATCCTTCTTTTCAGGGAGAGCTAAAGGGTGATACTTAATCTGAGGGAACATTTTTTCAAAGATTTGTTCTATTTTCTCTTGGACTTTAATCTGTCTTATTTGGTCCTGTGGGCCTCCTCCATCCGATAAATGTATAGGAGGAGCTTGATGCCAGCAAACTGGCTCTCCTATTGCACCAATACAGGGAGCTTGGCCAAGTTTAGAGTAGCCTGTCGGGAGAGAAAAATCCCAGTCTCCCCCAAAACTGCCGGTGTAAGTTTTTGTCAAAATGGCAGTGAAATACTCCTTATTATCTGGCCCGCGGCACGTTTGTACCCTTCTATAACAGGTGCTATGGACAGCTTGTTGGTAAGTTCGACACGGGCATTTCCCAGGCTCACCTGTGGCAGGTGTGATTTGTGGATGCATTAAGCAACCCCACTGCTGTGTATACCCGCCAGTGGGGCTTGGCCACCTTTCTAGGTAAGCTGTTTTATCGCCACAGTTTACAGATTGCAGCCACGGCCTGATGGCCTTTTTGCTATATGTTATGCCCCCTCCGCAATCACAAGGTTTACCATAGAGGGCTTCTAAAAATTCCTGTCTGGATCTAGCAGGGGGTCCAAAGCTTCCATGGGAGACAGCCAGAAAGGAGTACAGCATCCAGATTTTCAGGTTGAACTTCTCAGGTGGTTTCATTTCCTGCAAAACAGAAAAACAGTATCTTCTCAGGGAGATTCCTCTGCCCTGGATAATTGGTTCTTGTCTATTTGTTTGACTAATCTTTCCGGCAGCCATCTGGCTGCATCTAGCTCTTTTGAATATACACAAACTGATCCTCTGCCCCATATCAGGACAGGGTCTGGTCCATGCCAGGTGTTATCTATAGGGTCCTTCCATAGGACTGTGGCAAAGCTTTTGTTAGAGTCAGTGTGCCAGAAGCGTTCGGCCGCAGAGCGTCCATCTTTATCCACAGTTAAAAAATTTAAAATTAGAAGAGAATGTGATAATAAATTTTTGGGGGGACCCCCTGACAGGGTATCACTCCCCCTTTTTTAATTTTGGATGGTGTTTTTTAGTGACAGGTGTGCTGAATTATAGTTTTATTTACTGCTCTTAAGTCCTGTAAAAGTCACTATTTTCCTGATTTCTTTTTAATGACAAAGATAGGGTGTTTCAGGGTGAATTACTTTTAGTAACATGGCCTGCACTTAATTGTTCCTGTACCAACTGTTGTGCGGCTTGAAGTTTTTCAGA